>JAWPHD010003408.1:0-218730 GCA_037043455.1 Cyrtodaria siliqua
GACATCATCGTAAATTCATTCTCGTCAACGTACACTCACAGAAAGAAAAATTATAATGGAATACTGCTTATTGGTAGAAGTAAAAGTGACCCACCTACGTACTGGAATACTTGGTAGGCCTGGACATAACCCAGCCATACTGATTCACCTTCCTTGATTTGAAAGTCTCTGGCATTCAGATTTGTAACAATACCATCTGGTTTGTATTTCAGATCCGGTGCGATCAAATTGCAGCTGTGATTTGCTTTTTGCCACGTCGTTCCTTCTTGAAAGTCTTGTATATGATACACAGCTTTAACTGCAATTGAGCAAATGTATTATTCATCCTGGTAGAAATTCATTGCGAATGTTGAATAGGTATAGTCATAGATAGTGCACTTTTCTTAAAAACTGGGATCTGCGTATGAAGATATTGCAAAATGTGGCATATGTGTGAATGAAACTGACTTTTTTCAAATTATGTTTTGTCACATTCTATTTTATATTTTCAATTTTAGTGCTATTGACTTACATTTAAACAGATTCGAAAAGACCAAGACTTGAAAGATGCGCGCATCAATAAATCTGCTTATTATTTTGCCAAGTCTTTAATAATTTCAGAAACGTTATGTACCATCCATGTTATTTTCGGCGACATATTCATTCTCTTGAAATAGTACTTTTCAATATAAAAAAACATGTTTGTAAACGTTTGAATAACCTCTAGCTAGAGCAAGACGTACACTTTATTTTATATAGTTAATACCAAATCTAGAATATTTTTTCTTAAAACATTGGCATGATCTATTCTAGGGTATTTCCTTAAATTTAACAGACTTTTTTTCCTCTAGAAAGAAATTTGAAGCAATACATGTAGTAGCTTCAAGATCTCTTAATCTGTCACAGTTTCAATTAAAATCGATTGTTTAATATGATGAAACATATAACACATACTATTACCACCATGCATGTGTTATCTAAATAATACCTCTTCTGTACTTAATAGTTGAAAGATAGCGATCACACGCAGTGAAAATAATATCAAAAAAAAACATAAACTGAAACGTTTTATCAAATAACCACTATCCAACATTCTCGCTTCAAAACGTTAGCCTTTGTTGAGCTGGGGACAGTTGTAATTCTGAGATTTAAGAATTCTACTCATAGGCCGAAATACTTTTATTTTACAAGCAAATGCAGTTGGCAATTCAAATTATGTTATTTGGAGTGAATTCATGAAGACCAAAACACTTGGTTGTGTGATTGATTACACGTTTATCGCACAGGAGAAGGGGGAAATGCTGCATTAAAAGTAAATATAAAAGTCGAACCGGAAATGTAGTATTCAAGGACCACAGTCAACCACAAACACACACAGAAACAAACACCAATGACAAAGAAGAATAAAAGGCAAGATATGACATCACAAACATAGAAGGTTTGACAATAGGTCTACCGCCTTGGAACGGGCAGTGGCACAAAAGGCCGCTGTGGTTTTAAACCTCACTCTCACCCTATTGTCATCCCAATAATTTATATTTCTTTCTTCTCAATCGTTTGGTTAATCGGGAAATTAAATGTTCATTATGTTAGTAATGTTATTAAGGGTAATACAGGAACTGTAATTTTCATGTATAAATTAGTGTTTTGAAAACCTTTCTAAATCACAAGACAGTAGAATAGTAATTTAAGTTCAATGGCAGAGATAACACAACAATACATTACAGAAACCATGACTGTGTTTTATTTATTTATATATTAGTGCTACTACTACTACTACTACTACTATTTATTAATTCCAATTATTTACTTACCATTTTGTAAATGTACCTGCTTAAAAGGCTATTATGAGGATATTAAACAGGTGTAAACTATTGTTGACGATTTATATATGTATATATGCATTATCTATATTGGATATAGCGTGTTTTATAAGCGTATAAAAGACGTAGTTATAAAAGTCGAACAGGAAATATATCATTCAAGGACCACACTCAACCACAAATACGCACAGAAGCAAACAACAAGTACAAAGATGATTACAAGGCAAGATACGACATCACAATTATATAAAGGGGTTGACAACTCTCTCTACAAAAAAATGAGAAACAATTAGCAACATCTATAAAAAGAAAGATAATTTTAATTTTGGCATAAATGATTGTTAATTATCCTCACTAAGACGGTGATGTTTCCCGAGCAACTTCTGTTGAGAGTTAAGTTTGTGGACTTCTAGAGCTTGTAGAGGATATTAATATGTGTAAACATTATATAGTTAAAACAATATTTTCAACAGGGCAACCGTTACCATAAACTTCGAAAAAGCATTGCAATATTGTATTTTCGTAACCCTGATCTACGTTTAAAAGACAAAATCAATTTAAATTCTTCTGCGACAAAGACTTAACAACCTGACTTCAATGGTGTCGCGATTTAAAAGATATTTGGTCATTATCACTTTTATACAGTCAATCCTTATTAAAATTATTTGAAAAAACTAAAAATTGGAACACTTGGAAGCAACAAACACAAATAATAGAGACAAGTAGCAGACTCGGTTTTATTGAGTCTGTTCATGAGAGACAATATCAGGTGCAACACCTCTGACGCCAGAGTTTCACAAAGGAACCGGCTGAAGCGTTATTCTACTTTAAAGCCACAAAGAGTGGGCTTGATGATCCCGAAGGACCAGTAAGTAATACACTACTGATTTGTAGTCGGGGCGACTTTTAACAGCCGCAACAGCACGAAACAAACGTTAGTGTGAATGTAAACAAATACTGTTTATCAAATTGTCAACATAAGAGGTTATGACCCTATCATTTTGCAACGCACTGTAACGCACTGTATGTTTAGTGGTTGACTCATTTTCAGATTGCCACGATGCTTTCCTCTTTGATGGTGCGATGACTGGATAGATTGTGGGCCCTATAATGACGTCTATCTAAATCCTGAAAGCGATGGTAACTTTTGAATTTTGTCTTCAATCTTGACGTGTCGTGCCATTAATGCTGTATCCTTTTGTTGCCCTTGCTACAGCTAAGTCCTAGAGTACTTGCTTTGTGGCTGTCTTGGCTTTTTTATATTTATATGTAAATGATCATCTTTGTGTTACACTTATATGGCCTACTTTGTAGAGGATATAACCTCGCGGAGATTTGTTTAGTTACACTGTTCCGTTGTATTGGTAAGAGTGAGGTTTGGTGTATCCTAGAACCTAGTGAACCTGGTCATATGTATGAGTTATTTTTATACATATACACACATACATACTTTTTATTAGGTGTGTGATGTATACTTTTCATAATCTGAGTAATAGTAAATCTCAGAGATTTTAATGATGATATGGATAATTCCAGATAGAATGGCAGAGGGAGAATTAGCAAATTAATTAGCAAATTTAGGAGAAAAATAAAATGCGTTCAAGTTGATAAGCATGAAATGTTTCATTCTTTTGATTTTATATATATATATATATTTTGAGTTATTCACTTTATTTACTTTAATCATCCTTTATAATTAGTTTGCAGTTTATGTAATTGTATTCTTTCAAAACCATATCACTCAATACAAACCTCGTTGCTCCAAATAATAAAGAAATTAGTCACACCTGATAATCCGCATTTGCGGCTTATCTTTCTTACAACACTCTCACAATGCATTGCTACACATTTAAAGTCTAGGCCAATAAGCGCTTTACGCATCGGAGTCACTGAGAAGTAAAATAGTATCACGGGAGTTCATTAAACGATTGGAACGTAACAGAATAAAAGCCTTATTATTCACGACATATTATCGAACGTTCCGTTATATTAGCCGCAATTTAAACATGTTGCAAACGGTAAAATAATATAAGTTATATCCATTAATAAGACAAATATACATATATAAACACCTTTAACATGTTTTATTATTTTATTTCTATCCACTTTAATACATGTCACACTTAAGTAATGGTAAGTAAATAATTGGAATCATAAACAACTTTATTTCATGGTTACTTTTAACTTGATCTACTTATAACTTTATTCATTTGCCTTTTGTTTTTACGAAGTTTACGTGACAATTAATTAGACATCAATGTATTACTCTTAAAAACCTTCTAACAGTAATCAACATTCAACATTTTAGTTTCCGGATAAACTTAAAACCAAGATTAAGAGGAAATACATAGATACTTCAATACAGCATTACAGTACACACTTTATATGTCAGCTGTTTTCATTTTATCGCTCTAATAGTTCGGTATATCGTTCCCGTGAGTGCTAAGGAATTGTTTAAGTCAATAACACTACCACTTTTGCCACATATAAGTATCATATGATTCTCATATGATTCTCGTAAGATACCTGTTATATGATACTTATATAAAACAGCAGTACATGATTCTTATAGATTCTTATAGAAAAGCTTTTATATAAGTAGCATATAGGTATCATATAAAAGTTGACAAATATTTCTTTTCAATTATAAGAAAGTTCGTGTGTTTTAAAAACGAGACTTTTATGAATTTATTCTCATATGAGAATCATATGCGGATCCTTTTATATAAGAATCATAAGAGATTCATCTGATTTCCATATGAGTGTGAAATAAAATGTTTAGTATATATGGCATATGGCTATATTTAGGTCCAAATTGTCGAGGTGACAGCAATGCGTCAAAAATAAAAAATGTTTATTACATTATTCAGTCAGACATATTGAGACGTTAACCTCAAATATCCAAACACCATTAAATAAATTAAAGTATGGTATTTGCCTCGTGAACATATATTTTAATATAACGATGCCCGTTGGAGAATGCAATCAATTTCGTAATGACTTTCTATTTTAACATTATTCATTACAGAGTGCAACCTCAAACAGATGAATAAGTACTTTTGTATTTGCATGTTCTGTCGTTTTGAATGTACAACCCACATACAAATTGCACAGTCAGTCACAAGTATGCTTCGCATAAAATTAAATGCGTGTTATTTCCACATTATTTGTTGAATACTTAGGTTGGCCCGAGGCTCTGAGACCATGATTTTTCCTACAACGATTTTCCTTCAAAGTGTTCGTGATTTGTTGTTCTTTTTAAATAATTTAAACTCCAATGTCGGATATACATGTACATTCAATGCAACATTGAATATATAAAAAACACGATGGCTAGCAATTTATCGCATATATTAGCCACCTAAAAATAATATGTAAACAAATATAAAGCCTCAACTAAAAACAGAATATGTATTGATACGATCGTGGACAGTATCGAGGAAGTACCACATTTAAGTTGAATGTATCCAGTTGTTCAAGTAAGATATTGGATGCTGGCATATCTCAGTGGATTATTAAGAACAGTGGACTTAGATTAATTGTCTTAACTCTTGTCTTGTCGTACCCTTAATGGTTTGTTCTCTTTTTGTCTGGCTTCTGCCAAGTCATCGAATTATTGCTTTGTGGCTTTCTAGGCTTTGTTTTATACTATAATACATGATCATGTATATGTTTTACTTATATTGCCTTTTAATGCTGCCTTGTTTGTTAGAGAATATAACCTGGCGGGGATATCTTAATTTACGCTGTCCCTTTTAAGTGGTTCTTAAATGCTACATTCCCTTTTCGATTTTTATATTTACTTTTACAATCCGGAGATCATAGGTGCGAGTTTTATGGCGCGAGCCCAAGCGTGTCTTTTATTATAAGGGTGTCTTCTATTCTAAGGGTGTCTTCTATTCTGAGGGTGTATTTTATTAGCTCTATCTGTCGGATGCGGACGTAAACCGGACAGTGGTAACCTGAGACAATGTGTTAATAAGCCGCAACACAACAATTGATTTTAATTAAGTTTAGATTAAGTAATGCTTTTAGATACATACTTGCTGCTTTCCATCTGAAGGTCTCGTATTAATTTCCCGGGACCGTGGGTTATAGAGTATGAAGCATATCATGTACAGGAATAACACTAGTCGTTAATCTTGTGACCTTTTTACAATTGTTTCGGTAAGGTAATAACGTTTCTCTATTTTATATTGTTTGATTTGTATTATATGTATAGATAGCAACGGGGACAATAGTTATTAATATTAAATAGTAAACAATAGTAAACAATAGTTCATTATTGTTACAGGTCTTCTTGGAGGAAGTATGTTACCACAATCACTTCTTTTAATCCGTCATATTTTCAAACTCATAGTATAACTACGGCAAAAGCCCTTTCCAAATAAATATACAGCAAAACAGGCTTGGCAAAATATGTGGCTTTACTTTCAACTTGTTATACTTGAAAATGTAGATACAAACGTGATTAGTGGTTTCAGAGAAAGTGTTGTTCATACGTGGCGGGACCATTTCACCTCGTATATTTAAACGAACTTATTATCTGAAACTACAAGTACTGCATTTCTAATATTTTGCACGTATCATTAGCGTATCGTACTTTACTTAGTGTGTCCAAATGATGACACTGTGGTTGAGAATAATTTGAACAATCTACTTTTCTAAAACCACACGAGTTAGGGATCTCATGTATTGCATGTAGCATCAGCTCATACTCCTCCAACAAGTTTGTGCAGCTGGTAACACTGGGGTTAATGATTTCCCTTGTGTTACAGTGTTCACCGTTTTACATGTACTTGTATAGGGGAAACCTGAAAATATTGTCTTTGAACCACAAAGCATAACGCCTTGTACAAATGGTGAGCTCGTACCGGTAGCTCGGTCAAGAGCTCTCTTGTACTTCTTGTTTATTTGACATGGACAGAAGATGCCGTAATAATTTTCTTTGTCAGGCATTGCTAAATAACCTGATAGGTGTAGGAAAAAACAACAATGCTACCCTACTGCGTGGATATTCTATGTTCTATTAACAGTGTCTTTACTGGCCAGTATGCTTTATATATGATTAAGAAAACATTTTTTTTATTTCAAAACAAAATGTAATTTGAAAAAATGGATCAAAAACGGCTTTATCATTATTGTATGCCTTCAGTACGTTAGAAGTAAACACACACCAAACAAAACACCATTCACATCTAGTGCATGTCTTTATGTGATATTATTATGTGATTGGGATTCCCTTACAGCGTTGTATCCGCTGCAAACATATTTACCAGGTTCAATATGCGTCTGGTTGTTTCCATAGTATTAAATTCCAGATTATATAGACTTAGGTTAATACTCAGTTAAACTAACAATGTAGGATTTGACGTCAAGAACAAGTGTCAGTGGGATTTGTTTAGAAATAAATATCTCTTCTCAAGGCTTGACAACTTCGCCAACACAAATGTAGTGGTGATACAACATGTTATGATATATTTTTCATTTTTAGTCCTAATGTATCACTGTTATTCGTGCCAAAACACTAACACATCTTTGAAAGAAGATCCTTGTTGCGATGGTGACTGTATGTCTTGTATGTTTGTATGTCAAATATATAGACACATAAGACAGAATTATTAAAACCCTACTTTTGCAGATGGCCGGCGATAAAATAATGTGGCGTGTTAATGTCTTATAACTCGAAAAGAACAATTTATAAACGTATCAAAGTATGTTATTTATGCATTAAAACTACGAAATGAAAGGCAAATTTAAATTACTTCACAGCATCCGTTTGTTCAACCTGTTTCCCGTTTTAAGAGCTAATAACGCTGATAACGCCTCTCTATAAACTTCAAATTAGATTTTTTTTTTGCTCATATTTATTTAATGCTGTCTCTAAGACTAGTGCGTATGCTATAAACACTATTTTGAATGTTTAAAGGGAATGTAGCGACACAGCCAAACAGCTCTATTATTGACAGTTCTGAAAAAAACTTGGAAAAATATGAAAAAAATATCAAAATCGGATGATAAAAACAAAGATATGACAATTTAAATGTTGTTCTAAAACGGATCTGGGAGCCGCCATTTTGAGAACTATGACGTCATATTTCCATATTACCATATATGAAATATTGTTAAATATCATTTAAAACGAAGAAAATTAATGCAACCTTTTTTAGTGGTCATATAAAGCATTATTGCCATTAAGTATTAAATATTTTTCATACAGTTGCTGTCATTGTTTTCCTATAAATCAGTAATTGTTCACATTTATAAATATTCAATATGTGGTCATTTAGAAGGTTAATGTCATAGCTCTCAAAATGGCCGCTTCCTTATCTGTTTCAACAGAAACTTCAAATGATCATCTTCTTTGTTTATCATTTGATTTTGATAATTCGTTCACCCTTAATCAAGCTTTTCAGAACTCTCAATAATAAAGATGGTAATAAAGAATGTGGCGCTACATTTCTACATACAGTAAACGGTTTCCGATTTCCACCAAATATTTCATTATGCGAAGCCTTATACCTATAAGGCCTTTGTCAAGTTCAATACTGAGCAAAAATGACACTTGTCTTAAATGGACACTGTCTGTAAGTAAGCAGATATTGAGCATAACCAAATAACCGTCTGAATTTTATTCAGTGAAAAGTATACATGAAAACATGAGCATAGACCCTAAGAAGTCTGTAGTAATACATTCGTGAGTTTGAAAGAAAAAGTGCTTTAATTATTATTTGTAAATAAAGCGGGACCCACCATATTTACCTTTTCTGCGATCACGTGACTTTCATTAACGCATTAGGTTTTCACCATTAGTATGTATTGCGTTATATGCATAGCCCGGTTAGCTCAGTCAGGAGCGATGTCGACCTACTTTACGCTCACGCTCACTATTATTAACGCGAGTGGAATTTTATTTTGGACTGCGAGTTCAAACGCCCGAAGGTGTTTCTTTTTTTTTGTACCGCGATTGAATTCCGTCTAACAATCTTGCTTTTAATAAGTAAATATTCAATAATATTTGGTGTGTAATGTTTGCGAACATAATTAGTGTGTGTTTTATAAGCTAAAAGTTACGGACATTGTCCCTTTAAGTTATTACCATTGATTATTGAAAAGAAATAGGCATATTTTAGCTTGAGTTAACAATAACGTTCGTAAACGGATTCCGATCTTCACAAAATTTACTAAGAGACTTTATACCAATATGAACTTTGACAAGAAGACAGTAAGCAAAACTGATACATGCCTTACTAAGTTATTTCCCTTGAGTATCGAGAAAATGAAAATTTCAGCTTGTAACTATTACCTTAAGTAAATTGGTTTCGATTTTCATACAGTTTGACGTGTAACGTTATATCAAACGGAGTTTACACAAGTTAGACAATTATCAAGTTATTGCCGTAAATTATCGAAAAATACGATCGTCTGATTGTTTCCTACTTTCCTTTGAAATGTCATCAATTACTGTGTAATATTCTAATAAAACAAAGAGTATATACCTCTGACTAAGGACGATGATTGTAATTAATATGATTTGATATTCCATGCTTTTTTAGGCTAATAGTATTAGTCATGTTTGACAATGAGCACAATTGAGGAGTGATTCAAAAAGGTATCGCCCTTGACTTTTGCAAATAAGGACATTTCAGACTGAGTACAACTTCAGTAAACAGGTTCTGATTCTCCCCCAATATTTAGTTAAAGATTTCTGGACTATTACTCCATGTTTTTTTGTCATGTAGTTTTCGATGCATTTATTTTCATATTAGATCATATTTGTACAGTTAGGTATGATACAACTGTTGTGTAGACAAATTGTTGGTAACCCAATGAGAACGAAATGTGCACCTTTTGTCGCAGATTTGTTTTTTTGTATTGTTATGAAAGAGATTTCATACTTAGCCTTTACCATATACCTGTAGGCAGATGTAATCGAAGCCTTTTATTATACCTCTTTGTACCTGGATGATATATTGAACAAGTACAACCCTTTCTTTTTCTAATAAGGCTAATACATGTACTATTTTTCCTAAAGAATTTCAACTCAACAAAGCTAATATCGTTCATACTGTATCTTCTTTAATCGATGTACATCACTCTCTTTGTGCCGAAATTTATGATTTTGGGAGGCCTAAGTTCGTAAGAAATTATGGGAACGTTTTGTGTGGTTTTAAAGGCATTTATTGTTTATAATTATTTATTATATGTTTTGTTTGAATTTTGTGAAATTCGTCGGTCGTTGCAGACACTTGTGTAAATCACTATATGTAATTAAAGATTAATTGAGTACATTTCTAGTGTTCGTTTTGGTTTATGTAAGTTTGTTTAGGTGTAGTGAGAGAACTATTGTATAGACATCGAAAACTGTGTCTTATCAATATGAAACTAATACTTCGTCTCATATCAACCATATATCGACTTTATCTGCATGTTCAGTGGTTGAGTCATTTACAGTTCGCCACAATACTTTACAATTATTGTTGCGATGACCCGACAGATTGTGATGACTTCTTCCTAATACGCCTAATGTTTGACTTTAATATTGTCTTATTGTGCCCTTAAAGCTATAGAGTCTTTACGTTTGTATTGGTGCAGACACTAGAAATAGAAAGAAAGCAGACTTTATAAGGCTGTTTGTGTAATTTAGGAATACAGTACATAGTAGGAAGTTTGTTTTGCTTTTCGTCTACTCCAACGTTAAAGGTGATGCATTGAGTTATATACACGCACAACCCTTTCAAAGGTTTATTATCATAACCCTGATCTATCTTTAAAAGTATTTTCAGAACTCTTCTGTGACAAGGTCTGTCACAACGTGAAATCTATGTTGACGATAAGTACAGACGTTTTCATTTTTTGCAACGCACTGCATGTTCAGTGGTTGAGTCATTTACAGTTCGCCACAATACTTTACAATTATTGTTGCGATGACCCGACAGATTGTGATGACTTCTTCCTAATACGCCTAATGTTTGACTTTAATATTGTCTTATTATTGTGCCCTTAAAGCTATAGAGTCTCTATTTCAATCGATTTCTTCTTTGTAGGCGTGTCTTTATTTTTAACTTCATGTTCAACAGCTCATGTCGAAATCGGGTATTTAAAGCTACAGACGCCCTATATCAATCGATTTCTTCTTTGTAGGCGTGTCTTTATTTGTAACTTCATGTTCACCTGCTCATGTCGAAATCGGGTATATAAGCGAACAAATATAGCGCATAAAATCATTTACTCTATATACATCGACCAGTGCACATCGTACCTATACACAGGTAACAGTAATTTTTACTGGAAAAAATAAATTAGATTCTATCGGGGCTCGAACACACGACTTTCTGATTTCAAGTCCTGTGCTCTATCCACTGAACTACAAAGCTACTATACTAACTACCATATATTATGAGGCAAAATAACTTAATATATTTGAACGCAACTAAAGATGGATCAATAAATATGCAGCCCATATTGTCGCACATGTAAAATAACATTGCCTGGTGTAATACTGTGTCTTATCAATATGAAACTAATACTTCGTCTCATATCAACCATATATCGACTTGTTATTTAGCGCTTGATGAGTTTGTGCGCGCGCTCTTGTTATTACGTAATGCCTATTTAGTGTTAAAAATACTACAAAATGCCAATAAATAGCAGTGGTCTAGAGGTTCAGCGTACATCTTTCAAATCATACAAGTGCAAGACTGTGGTTCAAATCCCGTTCCGGACAACTATTTTTTTATCACATATATTCTGGAGCCGTATATTTATCGATGTTACCTGTGCGGAGGCTAAATAAAAATGTGAAATTTTACGTATCGATTTCTCCCTATATACCGACTTTTGGGGTGTTCGTCGATTTGAAACTACTTCACACGTGACTCATTCATATTCATGAGTTATTACCAATTAAAATAGGGACTGTACAGCTTTAAGCGAGCAAATATAAATATAATTTATTTCGTTTGAACGGAGTGAATTATTTTCTCTCACCGTTAAACAAAGTTATATAAATACGTCGTCTGCTTGTATTTTACATACATGCGCAGTAGTAATGGTCAGTATCACGTGATGTATCACGGGATGTATTACGTGGTGTTTGAATATTGGTCATTTAAGTTCTGGACGGCGACGGGTTCACACCTCTAAGCTTTCAGTTAAATTTATGATTTTGGGAGTTCTAAGTTCGTAAGAAATTATGGGAACGTTTTGTGTGGTTTTAAAGGCATTTATTGTTTATAATTATTTATTATATGTTTTGTTTGAATTTTGTGAAATTCGTCGGTCGTTGCAGACACTTGTGTAAATCACTATATGTAATTAAAGATTAATTGAGTACATTTCTAGTGTTCGTTTTGGTTTATGTAAGTTTGTTTAGGTGTAGTGAGAGAACTATTGTATAGACATCGACCAGTGGATATCGTACCTGTACACAGGTAAAATTATGATTTACAGAAGAAAAAAAAGCTTCTTTCGGGACTCGAACACACCACCTTTTGATTTCAAGTCAGGTGCTTTATCCACTAAGCTATAATGCTTCTTGAGAAAATGGTATACAAACTACGATTTTTTTTGAGGCAGAAAAACATATCTGAACGCAACTCAAGATGAATCCATAAATATATAGTCCTTCTTGTCGGACGTGTAAACTAACATTGCCTGGTGTAGTACTATATGTTATCAATATGAAACTAATAGCCGCTTCAAAATAACCATATCTCGGCATGTTATTTAGCGCTTGATGAGTTTGTGTGTGCGCTAGTTATTACTTCATGCCTATTTAGTGTTAATAATGATAGAACATACCAATAAATAGCCGTGGTCTAGAGGTTAAACGAACGGCCATCAAAACTTAAAAGCGCAACGGCAGTGGTTCAAATCCCGTTCCGGCCAATATATATTTTTTTTCAGATATATTCTGAAGCCGTATATTTATCGATTTTACATGTACAAAGGCTAAATAAAAATGTGTTATTTTACGCATCGATTTCTGCCTTATATACCGACTATTGGGGTGTTCGTTGATTTGAAACAACTTTACACGTAACTCATTCATATTCATGAGTTATTACCAGTTAAAAAAGAGTCAGCTGTAGCTTTAACGGTTAATTCTTGGCCTAGTATTTGCGTTGCGGCTATCTAGGCCTTTTTTTATTCATATATACATGATCATTTTGTGTTATAATACTCATAGTGCCTACTAAATGCAATTACTAATGCCTAGTTTATTAGGGGATATAGCCTGGCGGGAGTTTATTTATTTACAATGTCCAATTTTATTGGAATGAAAATAGGGTAAGAGTGAGGTTTGATGCACTCAAGAACCTGGTTTAAATAACCTCCAGCGGCCTTATGTCATTGACCATGTCAAAGAGGTACCCATACTTTCACTGACCTTTCCAAGGAGGTAACCATATTTCCTACTCTTTTGAGTTTATCATTTCGTATACGTTGCCTCTATCTATCCTTGAAAGCGGTGTTTGCTTCAAATACATGTGTTTGGTTGACTGACTGTATTCTGTGAATGTTACATTTCTTTCTCGACTTTTATACCATTATTTGTTTCTGACTAGACATAGGATATGGGTCACATTTAGTGATTAATCTAGTTTTAAACTGTTAGCATGACTCTATTAAACTATTTCACAATATACTGGGTCTTATGGATCAAGACGACACAATCCGTTAAACAGTATCCAAGTGTATGATGTGTTTGAAACACCTTGACAACCGGCTTAACCAAATGTTGACTGTTTAATCAATCAGACCCTAGAATTTAAGCTCGGTGTCATAGAAACAACAATGTCGGTTGGTCAGCTAATGATCATATGTAACAAAAGTGCAAATTTAAAATCAGTAATTTAGATATTATTCAAGTTATGTTGTTTAGGAGAAACCAAAACAGGTATGTTTCATACCGAAACATTGACATTGCTTACTAGTCTTTTAACGAAACTCGTCAATAAAAAACGTTTTTCTTCTGATAAAATAATCATCTTTGACTAAAATAATGAACTAATTTGGAAATGTACAATTGGACAAGATAGTAATTGCAGTAATTATTATTTTAAAGCTAAATTGAAGTAGCCATCCCGCCAACAACAGCCACAATCTACAACATGTTCTGCGTTTCTAAACCTACGGACACCAAGGTATATATATAACTTACATATTTTGAGAATACAATCTCTATAGACACCATATAAATGGCTTTAACCAGAAAGGCCAAACCCCAAAACTGGAGAGTTGAATTAGGAGTTACCAACTCATAATTTGTTTTACACATATTCAATCACAGGTATTTAAAGAAACCCATGAACAATCCTACACTTTTAATAGGCACCTATACTTTATTATATGACCTGAACAGTTTTAAGTGTAGTTAGTTTTGCCGTTATTTGTAGGGTTAGTTTCACGACTGTATTAAGAAAGCCAACAGCTACCAGATATGGTTTATTGATGTGATAGTTGTTGTAATAATAATATTTTCTAAATAAATTAAGGGCCATAACTCTATTTCAAAATGGCAAACTATGTTGATGAATGATAACAATTATTAAAATTTACTGGTATCTTATTTGTATATAAAGATTCACTCAAACTATTCTTTAAATTTCAACAAAATATTATTATTCAACATAGACTCAACAAAAAATGCAGTTTCGTAGATAATCAGGGGCTATAACTCTACTTAGAAAATTCAAAAGTCCACATTGATCCTAAGGAAGTAATGTCTGCTTGATATAAGGCTTCACAGAAATTTTCGTTAAAATCCAAAATAAATTAAAGAAGGTGTCACAACCTTTCACCTAAACTTTACCCGAAATGGGCATTTTTGTTAAGTAACTCAAGGGTCATAACCCCATTCTGAAAAAGAGAAAATCGGCTGTGATCGGAAGAAATTGGTATCTTAACGATGAAACATTTCACAGCAAATGTGGTTTAAACCCAAAACAAGTTAGAGAAGTTATCAACAACTTGTATATAAGCTTTAGCCGAAATGTGGATACTCGTCCTCCACCCTTCTGCAAGCCATATTCAATCCATAAACTGCTTTTAATTTAAAAAAAAATGTTGAAAATTACAATCTGCATAAACAGAATATACTCATAGCTTGTCTTCTTTATGTACAAAACAAATCAAAGCATTAACATATAAACTTGTACTCATTCTTTCTTTGATTATCAATATTTTATTATCAGATACGGGCTTCCATAGAAAATGCGTTCGTGTTACGTAATGCAAAGTATGTCATAACTCCATAAAGTGGTTTTGTATATACCACAGAATCTGCTATTGATATGCAGAAAATCACGAGTATATCTTTCCAGGTAAATCCAGTGTTGTTTTTTTTGCATGAGAAGTTGGGTCCCTGTCTAATAACTAGTTTATTTTAAGATTATTATTAGTAATTATTTTATTAGTTTAATTAAAGATCACTGGTTAGAATTATTACTAATTGTTAAGTATAGTTTACATATATTATATTTAAATCTATGGTAAAATAACGAAGACACGTTAAAACTCTGATATAATACTTGATTGCTGTGTGCCCTTTTAATTCGGACCGATTTTGTTTTATTTCACCATAGGGGCAAATCAATACATTACTAAATTTTATTGGTTATAATTAATTGAATTACTTGGTTATTTTGTATACATATATACACAGGTCTAAGTGTTATAAGGCGTGTGATATATACCTTTCATAATCAGTAATAGTAACTCACAGATGTTGATGATGATACGGATAAAACAAATGAGTCCCGATACAATGACAGAGGGAGGATTTGACAATTTAGACGAAAAAATGGGTTTGGGGTGATAAACATGGACTTCTTTATTCTTTTTATTTTAATTATGTTTTAAGTTATTCACTTTCTTTATTTCAAACATCCGTTATACTAATATTGCATGTTATTTTATATAACTATGATAATATTATAACTCAATAAAAACTAACAAATAATGAAATAGGTCCAAATTCATCCCATTAATGAATCGATAATAACCTTATGTTAATGTTATTTAGACTTCAAACCATAAAAGTCGCCCCGACTACAAATCCGTAGTGTTATTATTTACTGGTCCTTTGGGATCATCAAGCCCAGTCTGTGTTGCTTTAAAGTAGAATATCGCTTTAGCCGGTGCTAGGAGGCGTGAGAGGTGTTGCATATTATAATTACCTCTCATGAACAAACTTAATAAAACCGACTCTGCTACTTTTCTCTCTTGCTTGTGTTTGTTGCTTCCAAGGAATCACCTTTTCAGTATTTATTATTATTCTTACATCAGTCTCACAATGTATTGCTACACGTTTTCATTATAGGCAAATAAATGTTTAGCGCATCGGAGTCACTGAGAAGTAAAATATTATCACAGGAGATCATTAATATAATTGAACGTAATAGAATAAAGGCCGGATTAGTCACGACATGTTATATAATTATTGTTACATTAGACGCAATTGAAACATTATGCAAACGGTAAAATAAAATAGCATACACTGTATGCATGAATAAGACTTATATACATATATAAACACCTTTAACATGTTTTAGTATTTGCTTCCTATCCCCTTTGAAACAGGTCACACTTAAGCAATGATAAATGAAATAATATATAATATAAAACTTAAGTTCAAGGTCACGGTAAGATATTGTTAATAAATACAACTCTGCCATTTAACTTGTACTCCTTATGACTTTATTTATTTGTCTTTTGATTTTACAAAGTTTGCGTAACAATTAATTAGAAATCAATGTATTACTCTTAAAGGGACACTGTCCGTAACTTTTAGCTTATAAAACACACAATAATTATGTTCGCAAACATTACACACTAAACATTATCGAATATTTACTAATTAAAAGCAAGATAGTTTAACGGAATTCAATCGCGGTACAAAAAAAAAGTAAATCCGCTTTGTGCGTTTGAACTCGCAGCCCAAACTAAAATTACTCTCGCCGTAATAATAGTGTGCATGAGCGTAAAGTGGTCGACAACGCTCCCGTCTGAGCTAAGCGGGCTATACATATTTCGCAATACATACTGTGATCAAAACCTAACGCGCTAATGGAAGTCACGTGATCGCAGAAAAGGTAAATATTGTGGGTCCCACTTTATTTACATATAAAAATTAAAACTTTTTTTTTTCAAACTCACGAATGTATTCCTACATACTTCTAAGGGTCTATCCTCATGTTTTCATGTATACATTTCACTGAATAAAAGTCAGCCAGTTATTTGGTCATGCTCAATATATGCTTACTTACGGACAGTGTCCCTTTAATAACATTCTAACAGTAATCAACATTTTAGTTTCCGGATAAACTTAAACACATGATTAAGAGCAAAGAAATAGATACTTAAATACAGCATTGCCACTTTCTCATATGCATCAAGCACATAACCACTCATACAAACTTGGACGGATTACAAACTTAATGTTTCATCTGTGTTCATGTTATCGCTCATTTTTAAAACTCTAACAGTCGCTTGAGTTTAAGAAATTTTTCACTTCAATATACACTGCCAATTTAGCCACATATAAGTATCATATGGTTCGTATATGATTCTCATATGATATCTATTATATGATACTTATATAAAAGGAGAAGTATATGATTCTTATATGAAACCTTTTTGTATAAGCATCATATAAGTATCATTCAGGAGAATCGTGTACAAGTTAACAAATATATTGAAAATTATTAGAAAGTTCGTGTAGTTAAAAACGATAATTTATGAATTTATAATATAAAACTACTATTATATAAATATAATATAATATGTATCATATGAGAATCATATGTTGGTTCTTTTATATAAGAATCATATGAGAAGCATATGTTTCTCATATGAGAGCTTAATCATATGTTTATTATTACGTTTGCCAAAATTGCGCCAATGCCAATGTAGGTCCAAACTGTCGAGGCTACAACAATGCGTCAAAAATCATGCTTATTATATTATTCAGTCAGACATAGACGTAAACCTCAAATGTCCTGATGTAGGATGTAATCAAATACATGACGTTCTATGTTAGCGTTATTCATTATAGAGTGCAACTTCAAAGATAAAATAGGTGATGTTCTTTTTTAATATACATATACTGCAGTTTTTGAATGTACATACCAGATAAAACTTGCACAGTTAGTCACAATTATGCTTTGCATATAACTGATTTAGGTTGACAAAGTATATACAACATTCCATGACGAAATGGCATATAGTTAAATATAAAGCATTGCAAAAGTATAATATAAACACATCTGCTAATATCTAGGTGTGTTAAATAGAGGATCTTACATGAGTACTCATTCATTATTGAATTTATTAAACGGGATGGCGAATGTTAGATTATATTTATCACATAACTCACATAACTCACATATCGACTTTTATTGCATTTCGCTTTAACATAAACCGTGGGAATTGGATCATAGTCATTATCGATTTTTTGACAGCGCATACTAGGCTTATTTGCATAATTATATAACTAGTTGTATACGGTAAATATATAATGGTGTTATTCCATTCCCACACAATGAGTTATGTGATAAACATGTATAAACGTACCAGTGGTCACAAGAAGAAACAACACCAACATTAATACAATCCACATGTGTAATACGAACTGTACTACCATATTCAAAACATTACAGTTTGTGTTTGTCAAGAATTTGTGTACACATGAATAGGGTTCGATTTTGATGTCGTCACACATTGTGTAAACTCGCAAAACATGTCCAACATAAAACACCTATACTTTTGAATATATTCGTTGTAAATAATGAACTGTTTGTACGAAATCATTGACAGTTTCAATATATTTGTATTATATATTGAACATCATATTATTTGAGATTTGGCTCTATTAGGAAGTGAAAGGTTAGATGAAGTAAAACTCATAGTCAGCTGTCACATGCTATTAACATAAATAAGAGTGTAATGTATTTGTACACCATTTACTTAACGGAAGTATAATATCATGACTGTGGTTGATAACGACTGATACCGATCAAGGCGATTTTAAAATCCGGCTGTTAAAATTACAATTATGTTAGCGAATAATATTGTCGCATCCATACTGTTTAGCTAAAAAAATCTTGCTTTTAACACTATACTTGAACGTTGGCATTTGACCTGTAAAACGAGGTGCCAAAGGGAAAGTGAAAGCATCAGCAAACATCCTGCAATAAGCGAACGTAATAGTGGTAGCTACACCAAAAATGGTTTTCCGAAATGTCTTTACCTGCAAGAGTCTGATATCTAAAAGTAAATGCATAAGTTCAACAGGGAGAGAGCCATTTGCAGGTCACAGTACTTCAAAAAACTTATCTGAAACAACAGTTGCAATGGACAAACAAGGACAAAGTTACACACATAAAACGGTTGACAATAGGGATACTGATTTGGAATGGTTAGTGGCAAAACGGGTCATTGAGGGTTTAAACCTGATCTAGTGTGTACCTAACCTCTTTTTTACCCTATTGTCAACCTAAAAAAATGGAACAGTGCAAAAAAATAAATACTAGCCAAGCTAATAATTTCAGCAGCATTTAAGTAACACAGATATGAGTATACATATCCAAAACATTATAAGAATAATAGTCACCGGAAAATGAAATTAATGACTTGTCAAAAGCCACAGCGAAACGAAATCATAAAAACGTTATTGAAGACAGGCTAACATCAAACTTTACCGCCCATTTCAGGAGTTGAGTAAACATCATCATATTTCATCGTAGAATCGAAGAGCGAGACGTATTGCCGAACTGTAAATTGGTCAACCCCCCAAACACGCGTTACAAGATACAAGATACATTAATCTGTAAAAACCGACGTTATTTAAAACTGATTGTATCTTGTAAAGCGTGTTTGGGGGTTGAGCAATTTACAATTCGTCACTACGTCTTGCTCTTAGATTCTACGATGAAATATGATGATGTTTTACTCAACACGCTTTGCGTTTAACAAGATTGGGCCAAAATAGGATCTAAGTCTCTTGAAATTTGCACGATGTGATTTGTAACACCTATCATATGGAAATTAGAACTCAAGGTTATGGATATACTCAAGCTTGCAATGGTACAGAACAGCAACTCAGCTTCAATATACTAAGGGCTATCATTTCTCAAATCAATTCCATCTTAAAAAAACGTCAGTAGTGAAGCAGCTGAATCTTTTCTCGTGCATGCTCCGCATAGCTCAATCAGAAATTATCAGTGTTGGACGCAACGTAGTTCCAACTTTGCAAGCAGACGGCTTGAAAACGCGAACGCGGATATTTCAGTTGAGTTTTTAAAACGCTAGATTAAATCATATAGAGGATGACAGAGAACAAAATCCTATTAGACGTAACTACAATTGTGTTTTGTTAAATACCGTTAAAATTGGCAGGAGTCAAAGAACATATTAAAGAACATATTAACCACTTCTACATTTTTTGAAAGTTTCTTTTAATGTCATGTCTTCACAATATGTATCACCGTTTTGAAAGTGGGTACCTGAGTTTTTGCTTTTTTCAGAGGCTATTCAAAATGGCGGCGACACTGACAAAACACCAAACCTATGACTATCCAATGTAATGCATATAGCATACAAGTCCAAAACGATTGTTCTAAAATAGTCCATATACGCATGTGTCTTGTTAAATGTAGTCCAACTGAAATATGTTGAGGCAGTGACTACTCACATTGGATTACTTGCAACTATAAGTAAAATAATTGTAAGGCCGGTGTCGAAACAGTATAACAATCATCATGATCATATCCCAAATAAACCACTGTTCGGCTATACATGATTGATTCGATTATAGATGTGACTGCGTAATGTTCAGCGTAAATACACAAAATGTCAGAAAAGGTGAAAGTGAAACACACCAAGCCAGTAGTGAAATTTGAGTATGCAGTAACAAATTATTTAATATGCTCGTGTATAACTTTGTAACATGTGTATTACTGGTGGCTCGTATAATATTATTATGATTCATGTGTCATAGGCATTTGGAATGCTGTAGAAATTTAAAATACATGAATTCTGTTCATGCCACCACTTATCATATGTATTTATACGATCGTGGACAGTATCGAGGAAGTACCACATTTCAATTGAATGTATCCAGTTTTTCAAGTAAGATATTGGATGCTGGCATACCTCAATGGATTATAAAGTGCAAAACTTAGATTAATTGTCTTAACTCTTGTCTTGTAGAACTCTTAATGGTTTGTTCTCTTTTTGTCTGACTTCTGCCAAGTCATCGAGTCCTTGGTTTGTGGCTTTCTTGGCTTTTTTTTTTTAATTATAATTTTAATTGATCATGTATGTGTTTTACTTATATTGCCTATTATTGCCTATTATTGCTGCCTTGTTTGTTAGAGAATATAACCTGGCGGGGATATTTTTATTTACGCTGTCGCGTTTATTGGGATGACAATAGGGTAGGGGTGAGGTTTGCTGCACCCTAGAACCTGGTTTAAATCCCCAGCTTCCTTTGTTGCCACGGACCGTTCCAAGGCGGTATACTTACTGACAACCCTTTTATGTTTGTGATGTCATATCTTGCATTTTATTCATCCTTGTTGTTGTTGTTGGTAGACAGTGGTTCTTAAATGCTACCTTCCCTTTTCGAGTTTTATATTTACCTTTAGAATCCGGAGATCACAGGTGCGAGTTTTATGGATCAAGCCCTAGAGTGTCTTCTATTCTAAGGGTGTCCTCTTTTCTAAGCGTGTCTTCTATTATATGCGTGTATTCTGTTCTAAGCGTGTCTTCTATTCTAAACGTGTATTTTATTCTAAGCGTGTATTCTATTCTAAGCGTGTCTTCTATTCTAAGCCTGTTGTCTATTCTAAGCATGTCTTCTATTCTAAGGATGTCTTCTATTCTAAGCGTGTCTTCTATTCTAAGCGTGTCTTCTATTCTAAGCGTGTCTTTTATTCTATGCGCGTCTTCTATTTTAAGCGTGTTTTATATTCTAAGCGTGTCTTCTATTCTAAGCCTGTCTTCTATTAGCTCTATCTGTCGGATGCGGACGTAAACCGGACCGTGTTTACCTACGGCAATGTGGTAATAAGCAGTAACAGAACAACTGATTTTAATTAAGTTTAGATCAAGTAATACACATGTTAGATACATATTTGCTGCTTTCCATCTGAAGGTCTCGTATTAATTTCCCGGGACCGCGGGTTATAGAGTATGAAGCATATCATGTACAGGAATAACACTAGTCGGTAATCTTGTGACATTATTACAATTGTTCCGGTAAGGTAATAACGTTTCTCTGTTTTATATTGTTTGATTTGTATTATATTTATAGATAGCAATGAGGATAGTAGTTATTAATATTAAATAGTAAACAATAGGTCATTATGTGTACAGGTCTTCTTGGAGGAAATATGTTAACACAATCACGTCTTTTAGTCCAAGTCATATTTCCAAACTCATAGTGTAACTAAGGCAAAAGCCTTTTTAAAACAATATTCATCAAAACCGGCTTGGCAAAATATGTGGCATTACTTTCAACTGGTTATACTTGTAAAAGTAGACACAAAAGTGATCCAGTGGTTTCAGAGAAAGTGTTGTTTATCCCCATAATTATATATTTATATCAAACGTGTGAACTATCTATATATAGTCTTTGGACAAACGTGGCGGGACCATTTGACCTCGTATCTTTAAACGAACTTATCATCTGATACTACAAGTGCTGCGGTTCTAATATTTTGCACGTAGCATTAGCGTATCGTACTTTACTAAAGTGGCCAAATGATGAAACTGTGGTTGAGAATAAATTGAACAATTTACTTTTCTAAAACCACACGAGGTAGTGATCTCATATATTGCATGTAGCATCAGCTCATAATCCTCTAAAAGTTTGTTCAGCTGGTAACACTGGGGTTAATGTGTCCCCTTGTGTTCCAGTGTTCACCGTTTTACATACACTTTTATAGGGGAAACCTGAAAATATCGTCTTTGATCCACAAGGAATAACGCCTTGTACAAATGGTGAGTTCGTACCGGTCGTCTTTATATCTCTCTTGAACGTCTTGTTTATTTGACATGAATAGAAGATGCCGTATTAATGTTCTTTGTCATACGTTGCTACATAACCTGATAGGTGTAAGAAAACACAGACAATGCAACCCTACTGCGTGGATGTTGTATTAACTGTGTCTATACTGGCCAGCATGTTTTATATATGATCGTGAAAACCTTTTTTTTTATTTCGAAACAAAACATAATTTGAAAAATTGAATCAAAAACGGTTTTATCATTATTGTATGCCTACAGTACGTTAGAAGCAAACACACACCAAACAAAACACCATTAACATCTAGTGTATGCCTTCAGTACGTTAGAAGTAAACACACACCAAACAAAACACCATTAACATCTAGTGTAAGCTTTCAGTACGTTAGAAGTAAACACACACCAAACAAAACACCATTAACATCTAGTGTAAGCCTTCAGTACGTTAGAAGTAAACACACACCAAACAAAACACCATTAACATCTAGTGCATGCCTTCAGTATGTTAGAAGTAAACACACAACAAACAAAACACCATTAACATCTAGTGTATGCCTTCAGTTTGTTAGAAGCAAGCACACACCAAACAAAACACCATTAACATCTAGTGCATGCCTTCAGTACGTTAGAAGTAAACACACACCAAACAAAACACCATTAACATCTAGTGTATGCCTTCAGTACGTTAGAAGTAAACACACACCAAACAAAACACCATTAACATCTAGTGTAAGCTTTCAGTACGTTAGAAGTAAACACACACCAAACAAAACACCATTAACATATAGTGTAAGCCTTCAGTACGTTAAAAGTAAACACACACCAAACAAAACACCATTAACATCTAGTGTATGCCTTCAGTATGTTAGAAGTAAACACACACCAAACAAAACACCATTAACATCTAGTGCATGCCTTCAGTACGTTAGAAGTAAACACACACGAAACAAAACACCATTAACATCTAGTGTATGCCTTCAGTACGTTAGAAGTAAACACACACCAAACAAAACACCATTAACATCTAGTGCATGCCTTCAGTACATTAGAAGTAAACACACACCAAATAAAACACCATTAACATCTAGTGTATGCCTTAAGTATGTTAGAAGTAAACACACACCAAACAAAACACCATTAACATCTAGTGCATGCCTTCAGTACGTTAGAAGTAAACACACACCAAACAAAACACCATTAACATCTAGTGTATGCCTTCAGTACGTTAGAAGTAAACACACACCAAACAAAACACCATTAACATCTAGTGCATGCCTTCAGTACGTTAGAAGTAAACACACACCAAACAAAACACCATTAACATCTAGTATAAGCCTTCAGTACGTTAGAAGTAAACACACACCAAACTAAACACCATTAACATCTAGTGTATGCCTTCAGTATGTTAGAAGTAAACACACACCAAACAAAACACCATTAACATCTAGTGCATGCCTTCAGTACGTTAGAAGTAAACACACACCAAACAAAACACCATTAACATCTAGTGCATGCCTTCAGTATGTTAGAAGTAAACACACACCAAACAAAACACCATTAACATATAGTGCATGCCTTCAGTACGTCAGAAGTAAACACACACCAAACAAAACACCATTAACATCTAGTGCATGCCTTCAGTACGTTAGAAGTAAACACACACCAAACAAAACACCATTAACATCTAGTGCATGCCTTCAGTACGTTAGAAGTAAACACACACCAAACAAAACACCATTAACATATAGTGTATGCCTTCAGTACGTTAGAAGTAAACACACACCAAACAAAACACCATTAACATCTAGTGTATGCCATTATGTGATATTATGTAATAGGGATTCCCAAACAGCGTTGTATCCGCTGCAAACAGTATTTACCAGGTCCTATATGCATCTGGTTGTTCCATACTATTAAATTCCAGATTGTATAGGTTAGTGTTTGTGGGATTTGCTTAGAAATTAAAATCTCTTCTCAAGGCTCGCCAACACAAATATAATGGTGATACAACTTGCTATTATAGTTTTCATATTTAGTACTCATGTATCACTGTCACTTACACATCTGAAAGAAGATCTTTGTTGCGATGATGCTATATTAGACACGTAAGACAGAATTATTTAAACCCTACTTTTGCAGATGGCCGGCGATAAAATAATTTGATGTGTTAATGTCTTATAACTCGAAAGAACAATTTATGAACGTATCAAAGTATGTTATTTATGCATTAAAACTACGAAATGAAATGCAAATTTAAATTACTTTACCGCATCCGTTTGTTCAACCTGTTTTCAACTTTAAGAGTTAATAACGCTGATAACGCTTGTCTATAAACTTCAAATTAGATTTTTGTTGCTCATATTTATTTTATGCTCTCTCTGTTTTGTATGACTAGTGCGTATGTTATAAACACTATTTTGAATGTTTAAAGGGAATGTAGCGACACAGCCAAACAGCTCTATTATTGAGAGTTCTGCAAAACTTTGAAAAAGATGAAAGAATTATCAAAATTGGATGATAAAAAAAAGATATGACAATTTAAATGTTGTTCTAAAACGGATCTGGGAGCCGCCATTTTAGGAACTGTGACGTCATATTTCCATATAACCCTATATGAATTATTGTTAAATATCATTTTAAAAGAAGAAAATGAATGTAACAGTTTTTACTGGTCATATAAAGCAATAGTGCCATTAAATATTACATATTTTTCATACAGTTGCTGTACATTTTTTCCTATAAATCAGTAAATTTATCATATTTATAAATATTCCATATATGGTCATTTAGGAGGTTGATGTCATAGCTCTCAAAATGGCCGCTTCCATATCCGTTTCAACAGAAACTTTAAATGATCATCTTCTTTGTTTATCATCCGATTTTGATAATTCTTTCACCCGTAATCAAGCATTTCAGAATTATCACTAATAAAGATGGTTTATATATTATAATAATAAAGAATGTGGCGCTACATATCCTTTAATGCTGAATATAATTATTAGAAACAGAAAACACACGCTTTTGAATAACCAAACTAAACACAATTCAATGAGGAGCATTTCTTACATATCATTAAACAGCAAACATTGCACACGTGTTCACTCAATTCAAATACTTCATTTTTTTTTGATTCTTAAGAACAGCAACAATTATTGAAGATATGTTCAATATAATTGTTTTACTTGAAAATTACTTCATAAATACATCACAAATTAAGAATATTTTACACACTGTTCAACCGTTCATTACATTTTTGAATTTTTATAAAAGAATGGACCTGTACGCACGCCATGCATATTCGGAGAAAATGGGACAAATCGTCAGAAAAAGATGGACATGTATCCCACATACTTTTGATTGACCTGCTACTTTATGCTGATTTATTCTATTTATATAAGATAAAGAATTATACCTTTTAATTAAACTAATATATTACAAAAGCATATGTAACACTCTCTTTTGAACACCATGTTGTAATATTGTAATATGATTGAAAAATAAAATATATATGACAAAAACAAAAGTTTAACGTTTAGACGTTAAATAAATATTCATTATATATTATGCGACAGAAAGCAAAAACAAATGTACACGTACTCTTTACACAAATATACTTAATACAATATATAAACGTACCTGAGGTCACAAAGAGAGGCAACACCAACATTAAAACGATCCACATTTTTAACACGAAACAATGACATTCGAAACAAATACATATTATTCTGCTTCACTTATTTAAAATTGTTATTAAATCGAGATTATGTGTATGTGAGGAAATATAGAGACCAAACAGAGAAACATCTAACGTCAGATTTAAACTATAATCACCATAAAGGCGTGTATACATTAAACGGAAGTTTATATCACGATTATTACTGATTTTAATCAAGGATTTTTGCCAAATCCGGCTTTTATTGTTTTCGGGGAATTAAATATACTGATCAAATTCATAACTAGAAATGTTTCTTGAAGGCAATATGACTGCAACAAGATACATGTGAACATATTTAAACTGTCAGCTGTTGCAACCGTTATCTGCAAAACTGTCAGTGTAGATCATTATTGATCGGTATTTCCATAATTTATGAATTTAGGTCGCCTAATACTTTAGCATGTTTAGTTTACATAATTATGCAAATACCCCGCGATATATTAGACTGAAACGCTATAGGCGAGGAGTCCCCAAGCCTGAAAAGAAAACGATAACGTTAACCTGGAACGATATACTCTTGTTATTTAAAATATTAACAGATGTTGGTCTTGTACATATAGACTTCTGCCATACTTTGCATTTCGTAACAGTAGTGCGATTTTTACGGTAACCCAGTCGTATCAAGCCCTTATATAAAATCGCTTAACAAATAGTCAGAGCAAAATAAAATTGGAACACGTGCTTTTAGGCAAAAAAAGTTTCAGGGTATGAAATCAATATGTGTATATGAAATATCAATCTATAGAATTAAGGCCTGATTACACTTTACTAATTTTAACAAGAGTTATGGCGACATTTTTGGATTTTGTTCTGTCATGAGCCAGGGATAATACGCATTTCTTGAATTTATATATCTTGTATAAGGCCTTGGTCACGTTCAATACTGAGCAAAACTGACACTTGTCTTAAATTATTACCATTGATTATTGAAAACAAATAGGCAAAGTTTAGCTTGAGTACACAATAACATTTGTAAACGGATTCCGATCTTCAAAAAAATTACTATGAGACGTTAGACCAATATGAACTTTGACAAGATGACAATGAGCAAAACTGATACATGCCTAACTGTGTTATTTCCCTTGATTATCGATAAAATGCAAATTTCAGCTTGTACATTAAGTAAATTGATTTCGATTTTCATACAGTTTGGCGTATAACTTTATTAATTATATCAAACGGACTTTACACAAGTTAGTCAATTATCAAGTTATTGCCCTAAATTGTCGAAAAATACGATCGTCTGATTGTTTCCTACTTGCTTTTGAAATGTCATCAAATACTGTGTAATATTCTAATAAAACAATGAGGATATCGTCCTCTGACTAAGGGGCGTGATTGTTTTCACGATGATTGTAATAAATATGATTTGATTTTCCATGCTTTTTAGGCTAATAGTATTAAAATCTCGGTTGTGTTTGACAATGAGCACAATTGAAGAGTGATTTAAAAAGTTATCGCCCTTGATTTTTGCAAATATGGACATTTCAGACTGAGTACACAACAAATTCAGTAAACGGGTTCTGATTCTCCCCCAATATTTAGTTGAAGGTTTCTGGACTATTACTCCATGTGGACTTGTCACGTAGTTTTCGATGCATTTATTTTCATATTAGATAATATGTTTACACATATGAAACTAGTTAGGTATGGAACAACTGTGTGTAGACAAATTATTGGAATCCAAATGAGAACGAAATGTGCTCCTTTGTTGCAGAGATGTGTTTGTATTGTTATGAAAGAGATTTCATACTTAGTCTTTTATCAAATACTTTAACATGTTTAAGGCAGCTGCAATCGAAGCCGTTTATTATACCTCTTTGTACCTGGATGATATATAGAACAAGTACACAAATGAGATATAGGGTCCTATAGAAACCACAGCGTCCGATCGCAATGGCATCGTAGGTCCGCACTGTACTGCAAACAAGGACTTGATAATACAATGAAAGAGACAAAAACAACAGAAAGGATTTCGAAGACAGGGCCACCGACCTGGAACGGCCAGCAGGCAACAAGGCCCACTGGTTAGCTTGAATCGATTCCACATGCGCACAATCCTCGCCATTATCCTTTCTTTTCTACTATGGTTACTAAATGTACTAACTTTTCTAAAAAACTTCAACTCAACAAAGCTAATATCGTTCATACTGTATCTTCTTTACTCGATGTACATCTCTCGATTGAAACTAAGAAATAATCAGCAAACTCTATGACATGAGAGATATTATCAATTCTTCATTGTTATTTATCCCCATTCAGACGGGGCTGTTTTCCGATCAGTTTCCTATGGAGTCCATGCTTTTCAACTTATTCTTTTTGCTAGAGCTTGTAGTCGAGATGAGGACTTCAATATTCGTCATCTTTGTATAACTAAAAATCTACTCCGTCAAGATAACGTTACCAAAGTAAACAGGTGTACAATTAGACAGGAAAATTAATGTAACTTTCACAAAAGCACATAAAACCAACAGCACACATGCAAGGCAAATGACAATTACAAGAAACATAGAAGCAAAGTGTGATACATCACAAACACAAACTTTTGACAATAGAAGAATCTCTTAGGACAAAAATGCCGCTGGGAGGTATAAACCAGGTGCTAGGGTGCACCAAACCGCTCGCTTACCATATTGTCATTTCAGTATCGAAAACGAGTATGTAGTATGTAAATCAAGAAATCCCTGTCAGGCAATATCGACTAGGCAGTATTAATATGCAATATAATTATAACACACAAATAATCATGTATTCTGAATATACAAAACAAAAACTTAAGAGCCACATAGCAAGTACTCAGTGATTTTGCTGGGTGTCAGAGTAGCAATGGAATAAACAATTAAGGGCACGACAAGACAATAATGAATACAAATATTAAACGTTACCGTCCTTTTAGGATTAGGTAGACGTCATCATAGGTGCACAATATGTCCGGCCATTTCACAATCAAAGAGAAAAGCAAAGTGATAAACTGAAAATGGGTAAATCACTAAACATGCGGTGTGTTGCAAAATTATAAGGTGACAACCTCCTTTGATAAGCCTTTTAGCAAGTTTGTAACAAAATGAGTGCATACTTATGTACTTAGAGTTTTTAACTGTGTTTGTCGTGGCCTCATATTCCCTGATTTTGAATAGGAATGTTGATAGATTATTGCAAGCGCATCACTTGTTATCGATGCGTATATCTAATAAATGATCTTTTACTAGATTCATTCTATAGATAAAGAATAAGTTGTTTTGGCTTTTATTTCATCAAAATCCATCAAGTATTAAGAAAGTTATGATTTTACAGGCTGCATTATGATTACATTTGCCAGTATTTACCAGTGCGGGCTTAACTAAATGTATAAGATAAGGTTCAAAACTACGTCGCAGTCCGAAGTACATGTCATATGTATGGATGGCGTGTTCAGTCAGGTACCCGTGTAGGGACATTGTCACAGGATGGCAAACAATTGTCCAGGGTAGTAGTGACCAGTAACAATAACGGCAAAGGTAAGTCTAATTTATTTTATTTGTTGTAAATTATTGTCATATTTAAATTCTTGTTCGGAAGTAAATATCTGCCAGTAAAACCATAGATAGTTTAGCAGGATATTGGCTATATTTCTAGTACGTTTTCAAACGTCAGAATATATTAGAAAAGTATTGTCAGATAGATGATTGTGGCATATATTTACATTATTGATAATGTCAGTTGTTCTGTAGATAGTAAATGGAATACACGATTCAGATTGTACGTACTTTTTCAACGGAGATTTCTAACTGTCATTACTTCATTGCATAAAAGGTTATAGTTTAATGTGCAGTGTAAATCTCTCTGAAGTTGTTTATTATATTGTCATTATTATTCAAGCACTCGTTCAGGCAGGTTGTCTATGCGTTGAAAAATAAATATAATTTTCATGGTTGAATTATTGTTGTTAAAGTTTGAGTTACATCTAGAAATGTGTGATTTCATTGTTGGTAAATAACATCTGTAATTGTATTACACGTTTTGTTAAAGTTTAGCGTAAAATTTAATTCGAGGGAGGTTTAGCATTAGTTTTTTTTATTCATTCTGAATAAAGATTGCTTTGCAATCAGTTATTAGGTATGGTGATACCTTAGTGCTATTATAGAATACATGTTGTGATAACATTGTAAGACTGAGTATATATATTGTAGCCGTATACTCTAGGAGCGCAGGTAGAGCGTATTGTCGGGAGCGTGGTCTATGGGGTCGTAGGTGGGGACTACATCATTCGCTATTTGGGCGAAAGACCAGACGGTAGCCATGGAGACGCTAGGCAAGGGGGTCTAGTTACGCAGATTTCGGGCACTTGAGCCATCGCCGGAAAGGGATCTTGCGAGTGGGCGTCGCGTGGGAAGTACGTTATCAGAAGTATGTATGGTACCGGGACGAATAGCAAAAGCTATTGAGGGGCGTGCATATAACGTGGAAGTGAATTCGCAAAAGTAAAGTATTAGTGCCGGACACTGAACTGTACCGGAAGGAGTCAGCTAGATATAGCTTTGATATATAAAATAGCTGTGATATAGCATACATATATCATCAGTACAGATATACAGTCTGATTGAAACCGAACAGTTTCATGTGTAATTAAGTGAATAGGGATTCCATCTAACATGTATTGAAATTCATTTTAAAATGCTTTAAAACGTTGATATTTCTTAATTTGTCATTTATATTCATTTGTATATATATTTATCTTGTTATAAATAAATGTTGTACATTTATTTATTCTTGATTCCGCCTTGGTGAGTTGTCTCCACTTGGTCCCCCTTGTTACAAAGTTTAGTAAAGATTGTATGAAAGTGATCTTTACCAAATCTTTTCCAGGATCACCGTGTGACTCTATCAATTTCTTAGAAAGTAGCCTGCGATTACGTCATAATTTGTCAAATGAAAAATCATAATGACGATCAGAAATCAACACATTGACCTGCCACCATTAATGATATGGGGTGCTGCTAAGTGGTAAAAATAAGAACGGAACTCCGCTTACTTTGGGACATTTTTGATGAATTTTAGTTATTACTTTAATTTTACGTAGGCTATGAGATTTTAAACAGTGATGGTAAGAACACACGCTATACGGGAACCCTATGGGACACGCAATGGTGGTGTCCATTTTGAATGTTTTAGCGGCGAACTGATATTAAAGATGAATAAAAGGCCAAAAAATACATCACAAATACAAAATGGTTGACAATAGAGCTATCGCATTGGCACGGTCAGTGGCAAAAAAGGCCGCTGGGGGTTTAAACTAGGTTCTAGCCTAGAAAGTCACAAAGAAGGTACTCAATGACTTGGCAGAAGCCATAGCAACAAGAGAATAAACCATTGAATGCACGACAAGACAAGACTGCAGACAATTATAAAACGTCACAGTCATTTTGGGCTTTAGCTAGACGTCAACATAGGGTCGACAGCCTGTCCGGTCATCGTACAAGTAAAGAGGAATGAATAGTGGCGAACCGTAAATGGGTCCACCACCATGCATGCAGTGCGTTGCAAAATGATAGGGTCATAACCTCTTTTGATAAAATGAGATATAGGGTCCTATAGAAACCAGAGCGTCCGAACGCAATGGCATCGTAGGTCCGCACTGTACTGCAAACAAGGACTTGATAATACAATGAAAGAGACCAAAAATAACAGAAAGGGTGGTGAAGACAGGGTTACCGACTTGGAACGGTCAGTAGGCAATAAGGCCTACTGGTAAGCTTGAATTGATTTTATATGCGCACAATCCTCGCTATTATCCTGTCTTCAGCGCCAAAATAGACAAGACAGTGTAAACAAAACTACATCCCATCAAAAGGAATTCTCTAACAATAAAGTCCACACCCAGAGAAACTAACTAAAGAAACACATACATGAATCGTACTGAACAACAATAGTAGTTGCAGCTAAAGAGAAAACTAATCTAGGGTACGACCAGAAAACCCGAGGGACGAAACCTTTTAACAAGTTTGACAAAGATAGTACGAAGTTTGTTTAAATCACGTCACCATAGAAGTCAGGTTGTGATAGTTCTTCTCGCAGAAGAGTTCTTAAATTACTTTTATATTTGGAAAGAAGATTAAGGTTACGGTTATAAAAGTTTGCAAAGGCTTTACGAAGTTTATGGTAACGGTAACCCTGATGGAGTAGCTTTTTAGTTATACAAAGATTACGAATATTGAAGTCCTCAACTCGAGTATCAGCTCTAGAAAAACGAATATGTTGAGACACATAGACCCTATAAGAAGTTTCTCGGGGAACATGTCCATTTAAATGGGGATAATTAACAATATCAAAATTAAAATCATGACCTGATCTATCTTTAAAAGTATTTTCAGAACTCTTCTGTGACAAGGTCTGTCACAACGTGATTTCTATGTCGACGATATGTACAGACTTTTCATTTTGCAACGCACTGCATGTACAGTGGTTGAGTTAGTTACAGTTCGCCACAATGGTTTACAATTAATGTTGCGATGACCCGATAGATTGTGATGACGTCTTCCTAATACGCCTAATGTTTGACTTTAATATTGTCTTATCGTGCCCTTAACGTTCATTTTCTTGTTGGCCTAGAATGTGCGTTGCGGCTATCTAGGCATTTTTATATTCATATATACATTTTCATTTTGTGTTATCATACTTATATTGCCTACTTACTGCAATTACTAATGTCTAGTTTATTAGGGGATATAGCCTGGAAGGAGTTTATTTATTTACAATGTCCCATTTTATTGGAATGAAAATAGGGTAAAAGTGAGGTTTGATGCACTCAAGAACCTGGTTTAAATAACCTCCAGCGGCCTTTATTTACCTGACCATGCCAAAGATTTCCTACCCTTTTGGGTTTGTCATTTCGTAAACTTTGCCTCTATCTATCCTTGTGAGTGGTGTTTGCTTCAAATACGTGTATTTGGTTGACTGACTGTGTTCTGTGAATGTTACATTTTTTTCTCGACTTTTATACCATCATTTGTTTCTGACTAGACATAGGATATGGATCACATTTAGTGAAAAATCGAGTTTTAAACTGTAAGCATGACTCTATTAACCTATTTAACAATGTATTGGGTGTTATGGATCAAGGAGACACAATCCGTTAAACAGTATTCAAGTGTATTATGTGTATAAAAAACCTTGACAACCTTCTTAACCAACAGTTGATTGTTCCATCAATCAGACCCTAGAATTGAAGATCAATGTCATAGAACAACAATATCGGTTGGATAGTTAAGGATCATATGTAACACAAGAGCAAATATCAAATCATTCATTTAGATATTATTCAAGTTATGTTGTTTTGGAGAATCTCGACTGACGAACTTCATACCCAAATATTGACGTCGCTTACTAGCCTTCCAACGAAACTCGTCAATAAAAAAACTCTTCTTTTCTTCTGATAAAATAATCATCTGTCTGTGACAAAAATAGTGAACCAATTTGGAAATGTACAATTTGACAAGATAGTAATTGCAGTCATTATTATTTTAAAGCTAAATTACAGTAACTGGGATAAAAACAGACATATTTTACAACATATGTACTGCGTTTCTAAAACTACTGACACCGAGGTATATATATATAACTTACATATTTTGAGAATCCAAACTCTATAGACACCATATAAATGGCTTTAACCAGAAAGGCCAAACCCCAAAACTGGAGACGAACAATCCTACACTTTTAATCGGCACATATACATTACTATATGACCTGAACACATGAACAAAGTTTTGATGAACAGTTTTGTAGTGAAGTTTTGCCGTTATGTGTAGGGTTAGTTTCACGACTGTATTAAAAAAAACGAAAGCTACAATTATCGAAAGGATTCTTAAATGTTCGCCAGTATCCAAAAAAACAACTTATATTAATGTTATTTATACTTCAAACCAAACAGATATGGTTTATTGATAGTTTTTGCAATAATCATATTTTCTAAATAAATTAAGGGCCATAACTGTATTCCAAAATGGCAAAACAAGTTGATGAATCATCACAATTATTAAAATGTACTGGTATTTTATTTGTACCAAAAATATTGTTTAAATTTCAACAAAACTTGAAAAAATGCATTTTCGTAGATAATCAGGGAATATATCTCTACTTAGAAAAGGCAAAGTCCACATTGATCGTAAGGAAGTAATGTCTGCATGATATAAGACTTCACAGCAATTTTCGTTAAAATCCAAAAGAAATTAAAGAAGGTATCAAAACTTTTCACCTAAGCTTTCCCCGAAATGGGCTTTTTTGTTAAGTAACTCAAGGGCCGTAACTCTATTCTGAAAAGGGGAAAATTGGCCTTGATCGGAAGAAATTGGTATCTTAACGATATAACGCTTCACAGCAAATGTGGTTTAAACCCAAAACAAGTTAGATAAGTTATCAACAAGTTGCATATAAGCTTTAGCCGAAATGTGGATACCCGTCCCTCCCTCCACCCATCTGCTCGATATTTAAACAGGTCCAAATTCATCACCTTCATGATCAATATTTGCGGCTTATCGTTCTTACATAACTCTCACAATGCATTTCTACACGTTTCGGAGTCACCGAGAAGTAAAATATTATCACGGGAGATCAATAAAAGATTAGAACGTAAAGGAATAAAGGCCGGATCAGTCACGACAAATGAAGTTCCGTTATATTAGCCGCAATTTAAACATGTTGCAACGATAAAATAAAACAATATGCGCTATATCCATACATAAACGTATATACATATGTAAACCATTTTAACGTTTTAGTATTTTCTTCCTATCCCCTTTACAACAGGTCACACATAAGCAATGGTAAGTAAATAATATATAATATAACACTTAATGTCATGGTCGAGTAAGAAAACAAACTCTGCCATTTAACTTGAACTCCTTATGACTTTATTTATTTGTCTTTTGAGTGTGCAAGTTTAAAGTAGATATAAAAGTCGAACAGGAAATGTAGCATTCAATGGCAAGAAAAATTACACATCCATGTATTACTCTTAAGAACAGTCTACCAGTATTGAACATGTTGGTTTCCGGATGAACTTGAACAAGACTGAGAGGAAAGAATCATATCCTTAAATACAGCATTATCCCTTTCTCATATGCACCAAGCACATAACACTCATACAAACTTGGGGGGATTACAAACTTAATGTTTCATCTGTGTTAATTTTATCGCTCATTTTCAAAACACTAACAGTACGGTAGTTCGCTTGAGTTTAAGAAATTGTTCACTCCAATATACACTACCAATTTTGCCACATATAAGTATCATATGATTCGTATATGATTCTCATATGATATCTATTATATGATACTTATATAAAAGGATAAGTATATGATACTTATATAAAACATTTTATATAAGCATCATATAAGTGTCATATAGGAGAATTGTATACAAGTTAACAAATATTTTTGAAAATTATTAGAAAGTTCGTGCGTTTTAAAAACGATAATTTATGAATTTATTATATGAAACCACTATTATATAAATAGAATATAATATGTATCATATGAGAATCATATGTTGGTTCTTTTATATAAGAATCATATGAGAAGCATATGTTTCTCATATCAGAGCTTAATCATATGTTTATTATTATGTTTGCCAAAATTGAGTCAAAAATCAAAGTTGCTTATTATATTCATCAGTCAGACATAGACGTAAACCTCAAATGTCCTGATGTAGGATGTAATCAATTTTGTACAAGAAATACATGACTTTCTATTTTAGCGTTATTCATTATAGAGTGCAACTTCAAAGATAAAACAGGTGATGTTCTTTTTGAATATACATACTTTTATACTGCAGTTTTTGAATGTACAATCCAGATAAAACTTGCACAGTTAGTCACAATTATGCTTTGCATATAGTTGAATGCGTGTTATTTTCACATTGTTGAATATTTAGGTTGACTCGAGGAGACCATGCTCTTTTTCAACAACGGTTTTTCTAGAAAGAGTTCGTGATTTGTTGTCCTACTTAAATAATGTATACTCCAATGTCGGATATACATGCACATTCAATACAGCGTTGAATCTATGAAAACACAGTGGCTAGCAATTTAACGCATATATTGGTCACATAAAAATAATATGTAAACAAATATGTGTCACTCTCAACTAAAAATCTGAATGTAACGTTTGCTATCACTGACAAAGTCTACGCATTATAAAGTATGCAAGTTTCTATTTAAAGTAAGCACATGTCATCGAATGCATATAACGCACGAAGTAATGCACCTAAGTGAAGTGAATTTTACACTAATGCTAACTCAACTTTCTAATACTTTATAAAATAATTGTCCTTAGTAAAGAAGTTTATTTAGTCCTAAATTTGAAAAGTTAGTCATGCTAAAACAACGACATGTTTGGCAAGAGTAATACTATCTTCAAATCTTAAAATGACTCACGGAAATCTTGATCTTTTAAAAACTCACGGCATCCCGTTAGTTTTTTTACATAACTTTCGTTTGCTCAGTCAGTAATATTATTTATAAGAACAGGTTAAAGCAAATTTTGTTTGCATATTATTAACTGCTGGTTACATTTCACCACGAATATTTTAAACCTATGGTAGAATAAGATGTAAAGAAGGAAACTCAAAATGTTATTTAATATATGCAAGCAGGATTAAAGTCGCAACTGGATCAATAATGGGAGACGCTAATTTCAATGCTTGATAAAAGCTTCAAGATTGTCATGTCTCCCTTTAAACAGAAGTGAATAACCGAGGAAACATTAATTTTATATTTACTTAAAATGCAGATATTTTTTTAAACCAAAGTATATACATCATTTAATGACTAAAATGCTAAACATATAATTATCTACTAAATATCTAGGTGTGTTAAATAGAGGATCTTACATGAGTACTCATTTATTATTGAATTTATTAAATGAGTTGGCAAAATGATATAATGCGAGGCTCTTGCCGAGCTTAATATAATTTTTCTAACGAATTTAATAAATTAAATAATGAATGAGAACGAATGTTAGATTTTATTTATCACATAACTCATATATCGACTTTTTTAGATCTCTCGATTGAAAATGATAAAATAATTAGCAAAATCTAAGACAAGAGAGATGATTTTAATTTTGATATTGTTAATTATCCCCACTTGGATGGGGATGTTCCCCGAGCAACTTCTTATGGGGTGTATCCGTCTCAACTTATTTGATTTTCTAGAGCTTCTACTCGAGTTGAGGACTTTAATATTCGTAATCTTTGTATAACAAAAAAGTTACTCAATCAGGGTTACCGGCTTGTCCGTTTTTCTAGAGCTTGTACTCGAGTTGAGACTTTAATATTCTTAATCTTTTTATAACTAAAATGCCAGTCCATCAGGGCTACCGTTACCATAATATTCGTAAAACCTTTGCAAAATTGTATTATCGTAACCCTGATCTTCTTTCCAAATATAAATGTAATTTAAGGACTCTTCTGCGACAAGGACTATCACAACCTGACTTCTATGGTGATGTGATTTATAAACTTCGTAAGATTCTTGGTCATGATCACTTTTATACTATCTTTGTTAAACTTGTTAAAAAGTTTATCAAAAGAGGTTATGACCCTATCGTACTGCATGCTTGGTGGTGGACCCTTTTACAGTTCGCCACTATGCTTTCCTCTTTAATTGTACGATGACCGGACAGGCTGTGGACTCTATGATGACGCCAACCTAAAGCCCATTGGGACGAAGGCGTTTGATGTTTGTCCATGTCGTGCCCTTAATAGTGTATTCTCTTACTGCTCTGGCTTCTGCTAAGTCATTGAGTACCTTCATTGTGGCTTTCTAGGCTATTGTTTTTTGTATTATATTTACACGAGCATATTTGTGTTTTACTTATATTGCCTATTGATGCTGCCTTGTTGGTTAGAGATTAGATCATGGCGGGGATTTCTTTATTTACACTGTCCTGTTTTAATGGGAAGACAGTAGGGTAAGTGTGAGGTTTGGTGCACCCTAGAACCGGTTTAAACCCCCAGTGGCCTACTTTGCCACTGACCGTTCCAAGGCGGAAGCCCTATTGTCAACCCTTTTGTGTTTGTGATGTCGTTTGCATTTTTTATTACTTTTGCCTATTCGTTTGTCTGTCTGCGTGTTTGTTTTTGTGTTTTGTGTTTTGTGGTTGACTGTCGTCCTTGAATGCTGCTTTCCCTGTCCGATATTTTTATCCTTCTTTTTATTGCATTTTGACTGTCGCTTTAACACGAGAAACCGACATAAACCGTGGGAATCGATTTTTTTGACAGCGCATACTAGGCTTCTTTGCGTACTTATATAACTAGTTATATATGGCAAATATAGAATAATGTTATTCCACTCCCGCACCATGAGTTATGTGATAAACATGTATAAACGTACCTGTGGTCACAAGAAGATGCAACACCAACATTATTACAATCCACATAATATGTAACACGAACTGTGCTTCCATATTCAAAACATTACAGTTTGTGTTTATCGAGAAGTTTGTTTACACATAAATAGGGTTCGATTTTGATGTCGTCACACATTGTGTAAACTCTCAAAACATGCCCAACATAAATACCTATACTTTTGAATATATGCGTTGTAAATAATGAACTGTTAGACGAAAGCATTGACCGTTTCAATATATTTGTTAGAACATCATATTCTTTGCGTTTTGGCTCTATTAGTAAGTGAAAAGGTTAGATGAAGTAAACCTTAACTTCAGCTCTTACAGGCTATAAACATAAATACGAGTGTAATGTGTTTTCACACCATTTACATAACGGAAGTATAATATCATGACTATTGTTGATAATGATTGATACCGATCACGGGGATTTTAAAATCTGGCTGTTAACATTACAATTATGTTAACGAATAATATTGTCGCATCCATACTGTTTAGCTAAAATCTTGATTTTGTAAAACTATAGGCCCGTATCAATTGCAAAACTAGAAATAGCACTAGACTTGAACGTTGGCATTTGACCTGTAAAACGAGGTGTAAAGGAAAAAGTGAAAGCATAAGCAGACATCCTGCAATAAGCGAACGTAATAGTGGTTGCTACAACAAAAATAGTTTTCTGAAATAACTTTAGTTATTCACCTGCAAGACGTTATTTAAAAGTCTGATATCTATAAGTAAATGCATAAGTCCAACAAGGAGAGTAGCATCCACAGGTCACAGTCCTTCAAAACACGTATCTTAAACAACAGCTGCAATGGACAAACATGTATTTAAGGACAAAGTGTGAGAGATGTTACACACATAAAACGGTTTAAATATGGTACTGATTTGGAATGTTTAGTGGCAAACGGGTCGTTTAGGGTTTAAACTTGATCTAGTGTATACCTAACCTCATTTGTACCCTATTGTCAACCTAATAAAATGGAACAGTGCAAATAAATACATCCTTGTCAGGCTAATAATCTCGGCAGCATTTAAATAACACAGAGATGAGTATACATAACCAAACATTATAAAAATAATAGTCACCGGAAAATGAAATTAATCACTTGTCAAAAGCCAGAAGAAAAGGAAACTGTAACCATTAAGACAGTATTGAAGACAGGCTAACATCAAACTTTACCGACCATTTCAGGAGTTGAGTAAACATCCTCATATTTTATCGTAGAATCTAAGAGCAAGACGTAGTGACGAACTGTAAATTGCTCAATCCCCGCAAACACGCTTTACAAGATACAAGATACAATAATCTGTAAAAACTGACGTAACCTGTACCTTGTAAAGCGTGTTTGGGGATTGATCAATTGGGACTGATACAGTTCGTCACTACGTCTTGCTCTTAGATTCTACGATAAAATATGCTGATCTTTACTCAACATGTTCTCCTATTGCTCTGGATTCTGCCAAGTCATCGAGTCCTTGCTTTGTGGCTTTCTAGGCTTTGTTTTATATCATACATACATAATCATGTATATGTTTTAATTATTCTAAGTGTTTCTTCTATTATAAGTTTTTTTTCTATTCTAAGCGTGTCTTCTGTTATCAGGGTTTCTTCTATTCTAAGGGTGTCTTCTATTCTAAGGATGTCTTCTATTAGCTATTAGCTATACTGAAGCAAAAAAGAAAAGCAACTCGGGAATTTCCGCTATATATTGTATATAATGCACACTTAATTCCACATAATATTCCCAAAAAAATTCCAAGCTCTTTTGTGAAAAAAAAAGTTAGTTAGGGAAAGGACACAACCGTTTTGTAGACGATTTAATCACAGTACACGTTGTAACAAAAAATGCATGTCACTTTGAAAAATTGAGCCATTTCAGTACTGTATTTAACGTAAAGAGTTTGCAAAATTGTGCATCCTAAGTTTGCTCACATGCTTGAGCCAACGCGTACTCTGTCATTAATGAAGCTTTGGAGGAATACTATTTGCTGTAGTATGTGTTGTGTTAGTCTTTTTTCCGAAAGGAAAGATCTTACGTAGCCATGTACCATTGGATTAACAGCAGCAATGTACATACAATATATAGCGGGAATTCCCGAGTTGCACTCTCGTTTCAGTATATATCTGTCGAATGCGGACGTAAACCGGACAGTGTTTACGTAAGACAATGTGTTAATAAGCCGTAACACAACACTTGATTTTAATTAAGTTTAGATCAAGTATTCTTGCATACCGGACAAGGATATCAGCCGTTTTACCGGGGCTAGATATTTCCATCTCACCCTATGGTCGAGATAAAATTCACGCGCGCCAACATCCGGTATTAAGGAAAACACGCAAAACGTTAGTAGTTGGCGGCGTCAACGCATAAAATGTCTCTGATATGCAAGAAAAAAAATCTATCATGAGTATTTTGTTCAGATACGGAATTCTAACTTTCGGTATAAGTGTTTTAATCGGAACCTCGGCAGAGCCTCGGTTCCGATAAAAACACTTATACCTCTGGTTGAAATTCCCTATCTTCACCGGATACCCATGAAAGATTCTTAAACTACATATGTTAGACACATATTTGCTGCTTTCCATCTCAATGTCTCGTATTAATTTCCCAGGTCCGTGATTTGTATTACCGGTATATGTATACATAGCAATGAGGAAAATAATTAATAGTATTAAATAGTAAACAACAGGTCGTTATTTATTTCAGATCTTCTTGGAGGAAATGTTTTCAAATGTGTTTTAAATGTCATATCAATCAACATATGGTGTTAGCACCGTGCTGTTGGTCAATACTTTGACTTTACCGTAGATTATGAATGAAAACGGGCTCAGAAGTCTTAAATGTGTACAGGTGCATAACCTAAGACAGTCCATATTACTACTGCGCTGTATGCATTTCCTTGTAAATAATGTGTGATTTTATAGGCTGATTCGTTATGTCCTGGCTGTTTATAATAGAAATTATCATTATTTATCAAAGTTAAGTCGGACCCATAGACTCTTGCAAAAATCCTGATGTACTCCCTTTAAACCCTTTTTTCATACGTCGGCGCAAAACTTATGACTCTAAAATAACAATTTATCAACGTATCGAAGTATGGTATTTATGCATTTAAACTACGAAAGAAAACGCAAATTTAAATTACTTCACCGCATCCTGTTTTTTGTTCAAGCTGTTTCCCCAGTTTAAGGGCTAATAACCCCGATAACTCTTTCCTATAAACTTCAAATTAGATTTTGTAAACAATGTTGTTTGTTTCCTTTTTTCATATTTTTTCATGTTCTCACTGTCACTGTATTATATGAATATTGTTTACGCCATAAACACTATATTGAATGTGTAATGCTGAAACAGTTATTAGAAACAGAAAACACACGCTTTTTAATAAGTATACTAGACATTATTCAATGAGGAACTCTTCTTACATATAATTAAATAGCAGACATTGAACTCGTACTCTCTACACAAATCTACTAAATACAATATATAAACGTACCTGTGGTCACAACAAGAGGCAACACCAACATTACAACAATCCACATTGTCAAGCGCTTTCGAAACACTATAATATTATTCTGTTAACCATATTTAAAGTGTATTTAAAACGAATTGCTGTGCACGCATGATTGAGGAAGTAGGCATGCTTAATGTCAGCTATATATAAATACCATAAAGACGTGTTATACACTAAACGGAAGTTTAATATCACTGATATTACTGATAGTAATCAAGGATATTATCATGATTATTGTTTGGCGGATTTAAAATCTAGAAATGCTATTTTGAAGACAATATGATTGCAACTTTGATGCATCTGAACATATTTAAATGGTCCATTTGTTCAAACTTTGATCTTCAAATATGTCAATTTAGATACTGACATAATGTTTGAATTTGGGTCACATATTACCTTAGTTTACCTAATTAAAAAAAAAAAACATGTCATATTACCGTGTCTGCCTGCTATTTTTATATTTTGTTTGTGTTTGTTGCTTTCAAGAGATCCACTTTTCAGTATGTATTATCATTCACACTAGCGTTTGTTTAGTGCCGTAATAAGTTGCCCCGACTACAAAGCAGTAGTGATATTACATACTGATCCTTTAGGACCATAAAGCCCAATCTTTTTTGTGGCTTTAAATTTGAATATCGCGTAAGCCGGTACTAGGAGGCGTGAGAAACCTTACATTACCTCTCATGAACAGACTCAATAAAACCGAGTCTGCTACTTTTATCGTTTGTTTGTGTTTGTTGCTTTCAATGGATCCACTTTTCAGTATATATTAGACTGAATCTGTATGTTATTAGTTTATGTGATCTAAACGTAACGTAAATTTCAAGCACTGATATAATTTTCAAAACATTCACACAGAGTCAAATACACATTCTGTCGAATAGCATACATACCACCTTTCAAATGTTAACACTGTTAAAATTGTATTGTTAATTATGTTAATAAAATATGTTAACCATTAAAAAGCTAAATGACCTCTAAACAAGCAACCAGGTGTTTGGCATGTCAACAATGGGATAAAAAAGAAAAGAGAAAATCTAGAAAGAAAACAACTTTATTCAGAAGTTACTTTAGTTAGTTTTACAAAACAGTAAACAATGAAAGAAAAGTACAGCAATTACATACATACAGAAAAACCCGCTACAATGACAATGCTAACAGGAAATCATTAAATGATTGTAGATAAATATTTAAGCCCATAGTGTTAAGAAAATGAGTATGAAAGCAGAAATTTGGAAATCACTGAACAAGATCAATACAAATGAAGATTATATAGAGATTATTTAACTGTCAGGATCAATTATAGGGACATCCTTCACGAGATGGTAGACGTGTGGTTCTTTCACGAAGAGCGTTTGCGAGTGAGTGAAAAAAACAAAACACGTCTACCATCTAGTAAAATATATCTCTATAATCGAACACAGCAATTAAATAATCGGTTTATTACATTTTAAATCAGTTTGTGCATGCATTTAACCGAAATTATTCGCTTTATTGAACGTTATCGGCGGATGACATTGACGTCAGCACCACTTTATTGACGTCATAACTCAGCGTCACAAGTAGTTATTTTTGTGTTCGGAGTTAGTTAATAATATTTAGTGATTATGAATATTCTTTCACAGAGAAATCCCAATATTTCACCGATGAAAACGTATTAAATTCAAATCACTTTGTTTTCTTATTTTCTTTTTTGTTTTTAAAAAAAAATCATATTATGACTTAAAATACTGCTTTTATAGATGGTCATTTGTTTCGGTATTATATATATGAATGTGCATTACGCACTTACATTTTTTATTAACATTTACATAAGTGAAACATTAATAATCGTAATTAAGTACAAAAACACAAACAATTAAGAAAAAAATAATTGTACACTCGCGCATGAGAACATACGATCGAATTTCAGCATGTGCACACAAACTAGTACACATAAATGCAAGTAGCGATAATGGTACATAAAACAAACATACATGTTCATTATATGGAACACGCACACACGATTGCACGCTTGCACACACGTAAACCTGGACCCGTATTCATAAAGCAACTTATGTAGAAAATATTACTTAGGTCAGAATTTAAGATTTTTACGTATTTGCATATGGCCTTATTAACCGCTCGGCGTCTTCTTTAAGATAGATTTTATAGCTGCGGGTTTTATTAATTCATAGCAGTATTAAACTATAAAGAAGATGTCTTAAAACTACAGAAATAGGTGTTTAAAAAATGTATAATTTCTGACTGAAGTTACGATATGGCTAAAAAGCTTTATGAATACGGACTCAGATCGAATATCAGCATGTACAGACATAGTAGTACAAAATAAATACAAATAATTGTACGTTTATACCGTTGTAGTAAACATGTGCATGCCTACTCTCACACGTACTCATAATGTTGGTACTTTTCTTCTTCTTCCATTAAAGTCATTGGCGGTGCGCCAGAAGCGCTCTGCCTATATTGGGATTGGTTTTTGATGCTGCATATGTTTATGTTGTTGTTGTAAAAATGTTGGGGGTGTAAGACTGGCCATAAGATCGTGTTGTATTGAAATTGCTGTATTGGTTAAGTTTTCCGTTAAGGTCCACTTTTTAGCCAGTATGTTTGTGGAAAAAAATATGACATATTGTCATCCGTTGATCGGCGTCTGCGTATTTGGTTCAGTTTTATATTAAGGTGCACTTCTTTCAGTAACTATAACAGAAACAGCTTTGAAACTTTGCTTGAGCATGCTATTTCCTGACGCAGGCCATGCGATACTTGTTTCCACTGAAGAAAATCGTGCACACACCCATGACAAAAATTAATGTCAAATATTCAAAACCTAAACTGTATGATATCTTACCACTACAAACCACTTCTTCCGAATACATGTCCACCTACCCAGCCATTTGTCATATTTCACTGATCATATTAGCTTATTTTTTGATGTTATTCTTTACTTACGGCATTCAAACTACCTCAATATTCTAAAAATCTTCATAACATTCTAGAAATATAAATCATCAGCAATTAATGCAAACACTTAAATATGTTTAGATGTCTGAAGTATGTGCCTTTGTTCTCAAGTTACTATTGCTTACTGTAGCCGTATAACATTTTATACTTTTTAAAATATTTCTACATTTGTGTTTTAAAATTAAAATTTGCAAATAAATACACATGTTTGTTTCCTCCTTTTTCTAAAAATTCTAGGCCGCCCCGATGCTTTGAATTAGTTTCTTCTTGTACTTATACTCACACACGTCACGCGCACGTATACCCGTAGCAATCACACAGAAACGCATATTTACATATAAAATCATATTTAATTATTTCAATACACATACAGAAATTATTCAATATCTAACTTTAAAATAATCTATTAAACAACATGATTGGAACATGCATTGCCATGGAATAGGTATCGTTGATATCTCCATAGTTTAGGGGAGATATATTTAATAACATTTACGGTCATTGGCCTACTTATTATATCATACAATTACTAATAAAGTATATACACATTGAACATAACAGCTCTATAACCATATGAACGATTTTGAAAGATTGAGTTGTCATGGGCAAAGTATAAACAACGGCACAAGGAAGATAATAAAGAACATTTTACTAGGAAATATGATTTCAAACCGGAAACCTAGTGCCATAATAATGTGACTGGGTAGCGTATTGTTCGATGTGTCGACGGCATATGGTAGCTATATAAAGTTGAGAACCAAGTTACAATCTAAACAACACTAAACTCTATACTTACATACACTGTATATGAATCAAGACTTGAGTTGGATTTGTTATAATGTTTCTAACAAAGTTTGAACGGAAACTGAAAACAAGTATAGTAATATTATTTTCAAGAATAAAAGGGACATGAAGGTTTATTTCAGTTGGCTTCAAAGACTATTGTGATGCACATTCCGACTGAGATGTTGAGAAGAACATAAAAGCAATCCTAAACATGATGAGGTAAAAATTGTGTTTTCAAATCGAATAATGTGAACTTTCAAATGTTCAAGGGGAGTTACTCTGCCGTTTTAAGTCTAAATATACCAGTCTTTAAACTTGTCAAAAAATGCTGGTAAGGGAGACTTTAAAGTCACACATTTTCTTTTATCAAATTCGGTATATTGTATTATATATTATATATATATTACAATAAGTCCTCCATAAAGGGAAGTAGTATTAACACTTCAATATGTACATCTTTTATTCAACAGTTCGGCCCCTTGTTCTTTGTCAAGAATGAACTTAATATAACACGAAACAATTAAGTTACGTTTATTTTGCATGTAACTTCCGTAGAGTATATGCAAAATGGAAGTAACGTTTAACTGTTTCGTGCAATCTTTTTTTTCTTGAAAAAGGCCAAGTGAGCGACAAATAGAATACAAGAGTTACATTTTAGGAACACTATATACTAAAGGAAAAAAGAAATTCAACTCGGGAATTTCCCTATATAATTTATTTATTGTATACTTTCATATTGTCCCGTTTAGTTTGCATTAAGCTAAGTGTGCACTATTCTACGATATTGCACACATTGATATTGCACTGGAACCTTTTCTCGCGCTTGCTAAGAGCCGCGACACAGAAATAAGGAACTACTTTCAACGGAATCCTGCCTATAGTGTCAACAAAAAAAACGACGTGTTTTTGTTCAACCTTTTGTGGCAGAAATTGATAAAATAATTGAAATGGTCACTCACCCACTATTTTTAACGTTATCGAATGGCAAACAAACGTTAGAAAATCGCTTGACGTTTTTAATGACGTCATCCGACGTCGACGTCGTTTTCCCGCAAACTAATCATCCACACAAAATGAAACTGAATGACATAATAGGAATTCCATCAAAAGCTATAAAAATAACACAATATAATGAAAAGTAATAGTCATACAATTAGCATTGATCGAAAACAATATGAAAGTATACAATAAAAAGGTTATTGAATTTGTATGGCTAAATATTACTTGGAACTCGTTGCTTTGGCGCAGGACACCTCGCAAGCTCGTCAAAACAACTCGTTCCAAGGTATATTTAGCCATACAATTTCAATAACCTATAATACTGCACGTTCAATAACACGTAACAAAGAAATGCAACTCGGGAATTTCCCTATATAATTTATATACTTCACGCTCAATTCCACGTACTATTCAAAATGTTTTGGTTACAGCTAGTTAGAGAGAAGATAAAACTGTGTTGCTGTGGGCTTTTTAATCACAGTACACTGTGTAACGCTTTGACATTTGGACCATGTCAGTACTATATTCAACGTGAAGAGATTGCAAAATTGTATATCCTAAGTTTGATCACATGCTTGAACCAAATGCGTAAACTTTCAATAATGCAACTTTGAAGGAATAGTATTTGGCGTGTTATGTTTTTTAGTCATTTTATCGGAAGGAAAGGTTTAATATAGAATATATCGGAAATTCCCGAATTGCGTTCCTTTTTTTCTTTTAGTATATGTTTTTTGGTTTCATACCGCAATGATTAGGCTATGCATCCGACAATCATTAACATGAATGGCAATTATTTGCATAAATATATGTCTTTATAACATGGCTTCGAGTGAATTACTCTAAAGAAAGATTCAATTAAAGTCGAACATGTCGTTCGAACATACCTTAAATAGTAATAACTAAAAATATGAATGAGTCACGGATGACGAACATCCAAAATACCGTTGTATAAATCAAGACTGGACGCGTAAAATGTAACTCACTTTGTACTGGTAATTTTGATAAATATTGCTTTTGAATAAATCATAAAATATAGCTCTTCAGAGCGGGAATTAAACCAGTGACCTAACGCTTTTATTTTCTCTTCAATCTATTATGATAACCAGTACATGGCCGATTTGTGTTGATAGTTTATTGCATTGTAAAACTACATAATCATAACACACAACTAGCATACGTAAACGTATTAACTACAACACAACATTGATAACGTCTTTTGAGAGGAATCCTAGTTTCAGTCTGATAAAATAAGCTGGGTTAAACCCTCAGCGGCCTTTTTGGCCATTGACCATTCCATGGCAGTGGCCATATTGCCAATCCTTTTATGTTTTTGATGTCATATACGTTTTCTTTCAGTTATCCTTGTTATTGTTGTTTGTTTCCATGCGTGTTTTCGGTTGACTGATTATGGTCCTTGAATGCGAATTTTGTTTTGTTTCGACATTTATAGGTACGTTGACACCAGGCAACGTTAATGTACGTGCGCGTCATGCAGGACTACATAATTATACAACTCGAGGTGTGTTAACATCTGATATTGTTCATGTTTCTATTATTTGAACCACAAGAGTGGCAAACCTTTTATTTAGGAAAAGTATAATGTTACGTGTGTTCAGGTAAAATGGACGACACTCGCTCTTTATAGAAACTGAAATTTGCCTTTAATTATTTCGCTCAATTAACCGAATGTATCATGCGCTGGTGAACATGACATTATTAATAAAGAAAGGAACACAAAGTGACATGCGATTCTAATATGGATACTACAGCTTTAAGAGATGACAATACTTTTGCCTTTAGTATTTGCATTCAGTAAGAGATGCATAGTCTAAATATAAAATGATTCGTTTGTTTTGTTTGAGTGGTGTATTTGTAGTAGAGGCAGACCACAAATATAAAATGAACAACAATAACATATACAATAAGAGATGAGCGTCGTTACAGTTGTACTACGTTATAACATAGAACAATGACACCTATGGACACCACATGTTTTAGAGATGGTAATAATATTGCACTGAGTAATTGCAATCAATAAGAGATGCATAGTCCAAATATAAAATAACGAACAATAACATATTATGACATAGGCTAATGCACACACTGCCCTGGAACATTTTGAATATCAGGGCAAGAACAAAGATGCTTTAGTAGTTACCACATTTTTTGTTTTTAATGGGTTTCATTTATATTATTTCCTATTTTGAGTTTTCCGTACAAGTTTGCAGTGCTTTGGAATTCTTATGAAAGGGATCATGGTATCATAAACATCGATTTCTCCCTGAGTTTGTTTCATGCATGCGAGTACATATTATCACTTAACGGTACACCACAAGTATTAGCCCTGTGGTCCGCACTGTCATATGTAGGGTCGGCCTCTTGCTTCCCGCCTTTATCGACACCCCTGTCACTTCGGAGTAGATTTGCTTTGGCATAGACATTGTCTGTTTGTTTCTTACCGTTAGAGTTAACATTAACGTGACTATAATTATTGTCTGTCGCATGCGTTGCTTTCCTGTTTTCTATCTTGTTCGGTAGATTGCCACTGGTGTCATATGTATCATCAGCAATGGTTGCTGATGATACAATCGGCTTTTTTGGGTCGAGACAGCTACCTACATGATTGTACGTTTCGTCTTTTTGGACAGCATTTAATCTGTTGTATTCGTTTTCTGTGTCATGCATCGTTACACCTTTAGATTTAGTGTCAGTTGTATCGTACGTATCGTCTTCTTCAGGTTTCAGTTTTGTCTTAACACTTTGAATCCGATCATAGTCATGCAATTTATTATCTTCAGAGTGATCAATTCGAAGTCTGATTTCTGGATTAGGATCGCCATACTTTACACCATCGTAAGCTGCATTTGAACGACCGGTCATGCCAATCTTCTTATTACTCTGATTCGGTGCCCGTTGTCTAAAATTAAAATAATGAGCATGATAACAAATTTAAAGGGTTACAATTCTCGAGAATAATACGTTGATTTCTTTTTCTTGGCTGTGTTTGGCGTAATTATGAGTTTCGCCATTGTGTTGTGTTTTATTTTTTGTATTAATTGGTGAAATGTTATTAAGTGCATTATCAGGTTATGTATATTTTCCATGTTTTCACATAATAAATTAGCAAGTTCATTTCGAAAAAAACAACAAAAAAACAACAACAACACACAAAACAACAATACCAATAACAGTAATTTTGATAGGATATATTGGTTACAATCAAAGTAAATGTTATTTTAATGTTTCCGAAGGCGATATTTAGCAATTAAAAGCAATTACCTTCTCCACCAAATAACAAATCCCAGAGCTGCAAGAGCTAACAGCACTATAATCCCAACAGAAACTCCGACGTAAACTCCTAGAAATACAAGGAAGCAATACAAATTAACAAATTGGATACGACATCTTTATACGGTTTAAATATAACATCAAACAATTAAACAATGAATTAATGCATGTAAACATATACATTTATGAAGGATGTTTCAATGTATACAATGACATGTCTTCATAGGGAATTATGTATGACGGCCGTACAAGTGCAATCATGATGGGCCAATGTTAAACTATTTTTGTTTGTTTGTAGTAGAGACAGACTACCCCATGTATCCTGGGTAGAACCAATACTGTATACCTCCTACCATATATAAGAATCTTCAAAGTACTTGCATTTTGTATTTTTATATATATGCCATTCGTTTCACATATATGTTATTTTAAAAAGAACTGCATTGTTATTAGCGGTTCAACAGCTGGAATGTGTGAATGCAATACGCCACTGATGTAAGGATGACGTATGTGTTACCGGTTTCCTGAACAAAGACATTTAAATGTATACATATGTTTTAAAATACATTTGTTTATTATGTTGACCTTAGATACATTTGAGAAAAAGCATATCAAGAACACAGATGTTTTTTTATAACACTACTATACTCACATACTTTTAAGTAGGTCAGTAATTGACAAAACTAACCAACATTTGATAAAAACACAACTGAGAACAATATAAAAAGTATGCTGTAATATGCATATGTCTGGCATACAGAACATGAATTTGTTTCATTACAAATATAATGGATGTTTAAGTGTTAACACTTGTGATGTCCAAATATCATGTAAGCGCATTCTTTTACTATATGTTGTTGTTGTGCATAATGTATTATCATATTTTGTACCCATCATTCATCTTTGTTATGTATTTATATTTACCAGTGTTTGATTCATCATCAGAAGATTTCAGAGGTAAGCCAGTACTTGCATCTGTTGTGGAATCTTGCGCCTTTGTGGTATCTGAACCAGTCTTGTCTGAAACAGCAGACGTAGATGTTACCATTTTGTTTGTTGTAGTAGTTGTTGGTATTACAGTAGGACCAACACTATTTCGCGAGGGTGCGATTGGTAATGTTGTCAGTTTTTCTTCTACATTAAAACAGTGTACATAAATACACATATCTTTTTCCAAATCGTTTTATTTTCTAAACGTCACGCAATATATTTAATTTATAAAATACTACCACTGTCTAATACGTATACGTCTTATATGCGGTATGCATGGCAATCGGGTAATCTGAAATCGCATTTTTTATATACAATTTACCCGAAGTACTGCTTTAAAGTGTGTTTTATAGATCAACGGTCAATCAGTGCATACTCTCCGTACATGTCATATATGAGAGGGTTTTAAACATATATAGTACGTTAGTCAGACGATTTTTATTAATATAAACAAAATTTCTTTCCAACGATGAAACTAATTTATAAGTGTAAATGAAAACGAAATTTGAGAGCCTTATTCCTTAAACAAACAGATTTACGAAAATAGATAGGACTACGCATTATACGTATGTAACCTGAAAAACGTACTTTGAAGGAAATTTATATTTCCAATACATCTGTGTTTTTATATTATATTTACGCCTATACTTTAGGTATAATACGTAAGGTATTCTAGAAAATGTCTAACTTGAACCAAGATTTAATATTATTTCTGCTAAAATGTATGAAAAGAATAGAATAAAGTTTCATGACCGTAGGTCAATATTTTGCCAAGTTATGAGCTACGTTAAGTTTCAGTTTAAACTTTTATGAAAAGGGGCATAACTCTGTCAAAATGAAACAAAATCACAGTTATTGGGCGTGTCAATTGCCTCTGAATAATTGATATGCCACTGCACTGCCCATCTTAGAGGTATAAATAGTTAACGTTTCTAAAATTTTGCTTCGATTTTTTGTAGATGTGGTTTATTTATAATACTAAGGTATTGAACATGACTTTAAATTTGTTCATTCTCTATCCGCACAAAATGCCATAAGACAAAATGCAATAGCATTTTAAACTAAAATCTCGTATGTTCTATACTGTTTTGATTTTGTTTAATACAGCTAAATATTTTCTGTATATTTTCTGATTTAAACAAATTTTAAACCAACATTTTCTTAAATTCAGGTCTACCAGAAATTAATACGGGCTATTACTCGTTATAACCAGAGTTATTGGGAGGCGCCCACTGTTTTGTTAGCTATCTCTGCTCTTGTAATCTTCGTTTATTTGCGCATGCGCAATCTTTTCCCTTCTTTCATTGCCACCATTAAAGCCGGCGATACGTACCTTTTCATGTCGAGTTAAATACTGAATGTTTCAAAATAATGTAAACTAATCAACATCAATATTGTTCACAGCCAGAAATCTATAACCAATATCGTGTCATACCATTGAAATTCAGCCCATTGTTGAACACAATGCAAAATAAACTGTTGTTGGAGGTCAGTCACAAGTTCCACAACGTTCAGTCAATTAAATATACTTTAATTTTGCAAATCACACACATTTGGCTCTAGATATCGGGAAGGAAACACCGATCAACATTTCGCATCATTCATTCACACTAAGCGTATTTTGAAATAAACATATGTCAAAACCGCATCTCTACCTAACCTCTGTGCTCACACTCTTCAAAGACATAATTCTGACAATACATTAAAATACTTGCTCTTCATGACAACAGACACTATACGTTAACATCAGGTTAGATTTAACGTTGAAATAACAACTAATCTTGGAACAAATACATGCAAATTAGAAACTTTTAATTTGTCCATGGAACTATTTTAGCACCCTACGACTCGAAAGTACTTCCTGGCTAGTCTGACACGATCTGGGGAGGAATACTGAGATATCCCTTCCAGGTACTCTTTCGTGTCATCGGTTTCCAGTCTATTTCAGACCATTTGTAACTGCACGATGAATGACTGGAATCGTATGATCAAGTCTTGATTATCTTCAATGTTTGATTTTAAATACAAACGTTTGTTTACCTTGAAAAAGTAAGCGTTGCAGATGCTCCGGTTGATCCCGAAGAAGGACGGTATTGACCATATATGTACGATTGGGAAACCAATGCTATACTGGACTGTTCCACAGCCGTCAATTAAGTTGAAGTTTGTTTGAGTTTGAAAAAGCGGACATGTGCAGTGACGCAGTCTAACACGCTACGTGCAACCGAATGAAATCGTAAATAGTTTTCTTTCTCATTGGAAAACTGTTGTAAAATATGATAAATTAATGATAAAGATGAATATTTCATTTTAAATATTAGTAAGTTTCCCAACAAATCTTTAAATTTAAGAAACAAAAGAGTACCAGAGATCTAACAAGTTAGTTAAAAACGACTCTCAAATTTACCTCCATTTTCCGTATGCATTTTTTCTTTTAAATCATTGTTGGTTGTACTGTCGGGCAGCCATTTTACGCTTGCGTTCTACTTGGTGCATAATAAAAGGAGGGTCGCGCGTAAGCTTATGCGTTACACAAGTAGATATATTGATTATTGTTTCTACGCGCAGTTATACTCAGTTGTTTTATAAAAGCAAGCATACAAAGAAACTGTTCACTATTACCATGTGCAATACAATATTAGTATAAGAATCAGTTTCTGCATCTGAATAATATTTAGTACCATAAAATCTGGTAAAATCGTTTAAGTAATTCGTTGTACAATACATGATAATAATAGTTTTATACATAGGTTTATGTTGTTAAATTTGACTTAAACAGAAAAAGTAAATAAATAAATTCTTTACAAAATCGTTCTTGCATCAAAGATGATCAATTGCAATGAGAAAGGTTTCCCAACTAAATTCCATTATGTTTATTTCGCTCTTCGGGGCATTTAATTTTATTAGATACTGGGACCATACGCCGTACGACATGGGGAAGCAATTAACTCCATGTCCACCGCCATATGCATGCTATCTTCGGGGTGGTTAAACTTGTGTATTATTGATTTTATGAATATTGAGTTCTGCTCAACCCGGGGCTAGAGGGCGTGAGCGGTAGCTAGCATATTTCACTACCGCTCATGAACAGTCTCAATCAAACCGAGACTGCAATATTTCGTATGTGTCGTGCTCGACCGTTTCCAAAGGGCCATTATTATACTCTTTATTAATAGAACTTTCTTACTGAAACGTAAACGTAAAGATAAACGTAATCCACAATTCAATGAAATCTGAGGGACTTTCTCAAAGATAATTTTAAAATAATGAATACGATAATAACCAAAAGGGTTCGTGCATTTATTGATATATTAATTGCAATTACTGTCTTCTTTTCACCAGCGAACACACCTATTACCAACAGTTTGGTAACAACTGCTTTGAGTGGCGCCATATAAAACTAATAGCTTTATATCGTTTAATGTTGAACATAAACTCTATAACATTAAACGGTAAAGCTTCCGACATTTTATTTCTGTCTGTAATTACGTCTATTTATTTGGTGTGTGGAATAAGGTGTCATGAAGGGATGCGTGTCACAAATGTCACGGGTAGAGCGTATTGGTCGTATATAGCTCTTGTAAATTGTCAGTTAAACCCTAATCTATTGTTCGAGTTAAAACAAATTCACAATATCCATGATATATTCATGTAACACGTAAAAGCGTGCACAATTTAAGTGGCCGCCAGAGAGGCCGTGTCATAAGTTTATTTTTGTGCTAATGCATGTAAACGTATAGGTCTATCTTCCTTAAACGGCAAAATTGTGTAAGGGGCCACTCGTGTAGATTTTAATACTGCGAATTTAGCCACGTATGTCACGGACTGAACGGGGGAAATAATGGTTTGGGCGTAATGTTTGCTATAAAACCCATTGTCTCCTAGTTCTTTCGGGGATTGCTTGATATAGTTGCTTTGGATGGAACAAAGATTGGACGGCGAAATTCACAGGCAATTTGTGCCTAAGCCATCCAGGGTTGGAGATAAGCCATCCATGGTTGGAGATAAGCCATCCAGGGTTGGATATTAGCCATCCATGTGTGGATGCAAGCCTTCCGGAGTGGAGCTAATCTTCCACGATTGACGTAAAGAGCGGTGGAGACGGTCCCCGTACCTGCGCAGCATGGCCAGGTTTTAGTAGCGACAACCCCCGGGACACAAGGTGGGCCCGCTATCAGTCCTCACTGGAGGAACATCACCCACAATATCAGTGGCGGTTAACCATCATTACATCGCGTCATCAACCCTTACAGAAGGCATTTGATGACAATCATCCATTGAATTCGCGCATCATCATCTTCATGAGCTGTCGCGCATCACAGTTATCGCGCTAGATTATAGATCAACATTGTTATAACTTTAACAACACTTAAGTGTCTTATACATTCAGTATTTATAACAATACTAAGAACGTCTTAAACGTTCATGAGAACATTCTTTTAATAGTTCATTTGTGTATTCGCTTGTTTTTTTTAGATAATTGTATATATATTTAACATATTTTAAAAGTTGCATTAAACTTATGTAAATGCATTCACCGTCATTGATTCTTTCCTGAGTTAGCCCCAACCACTAGGATCATCCTGAGAAAACTGGTGTCAGAAGTGGGATTTTGGGCAACTACGGAGGGAAAGAAGCAATAAGTGATCTTTATTATGATATACTAAATCTCTACGTATTATTTTAGAATTGTGTACCACACTCTGATCCATCAAGGCGACTGTCGAAGATCATGGCTACAGCTTGGAAGACAAGTCAAGAAACGACAAGGGTAGGGTGAGTCCAAACTGTTGTTTTGTACGTTCTTTCCTTGGCACGAGGTCGCAGTGGTCTACACGATTGGGTTTGAGGCACTTTTTGCTCCATAATTTGGGTGTTTGTTTAACCTCCCTTGATATATCAATAGTATCCGATTAGGTTGGCGAACAAGACGTTCTACTCATGTTGTGACACTCGAGTATACTTATATTGATGGGAAAAGTAAATATACATGTACATGTTATACACATTTCTATGATTGTTTAAGGTTTATGTCCAATATCAAATATAGATATTTTATGTAGTGTATATGTTTTGTGGAAGATAGATACTATCTATACATAACCGTTAGTAGTTAGCGGTAGTACAAATGTGTATGTACCTTGTCCTATGATGATGCCCAGGTATTTACTGAGGACACAGTGACTTACCATTAGTAGTTAGCAGAGTAGAAGTGATAGCGAGTTATTGTAGTGAGTAGTCCACAATGTCTATAACCATGACGTCCATAAAGGAACTTACGGAAATTGGTAAGGAGTTAGGATATGCTGGAGAGGAGCTTAGAACCTTTGTTAGAGACGAACATGCTAGAGAAAGGGAATTTAGACTGAAGGAAAGAGATGTTGAGAAAGATGGGTTAGAATCAGAAACTAAGTTAGCTAAAGATAAGTTAGAATTAGAAAGTATATTAGTCAAAGAGAAGCTAGTTGCTGATAAAGAGAAGTTAGAATTAGAAAGTAGATTAGCAAAAGAGAAGCGAGATGAAGAAAGTAGACTAGCCACAGAGAAGTTAGAATTAGAAGGTAGATTAGCTAAAGAGAAGCGAGATGATGATAAAGAGCAGATATAATTAGCGCGGCAGTTAGAACATGAGAGGTTCGAAACAGATGGTAGACTAGCTAAGGCTAAGATAATGATGGAGAGGGAGAAATCAGAGTTTGATCATAAGTTAGCTTTAGAGTTGGAAGCAGCTAAGACACATAGTAAGGACAGTAAAACTGAAGGGAAAGATCGTTATTCTGAGAAGTTAAAAGGTCCGAAGTTACCATACTTTGATGCTGACAAAGATAAAATGGACAGTTACTTGTTACGGTTTGAACGTTATGCTGAGTTACGGGAATGGACCAAAGATAAATGGGCAGTTCATTTAAGTGCGTTATTGAGAGGCAAGGCCTTAGATGTATTTTCTAGATTACCTAGTGTAGATTCTCTTGACTATGACAAGTTAAAGGATGCTCTGCTAAAGAGATTTGAGTTAACTGAAGAAGGTTTTAGAAAGCGGTTTAGAGCTGGTTTGCCTGAGAAAGGCGAGTCATTTATTCAGTTTATTAGTAAGTCTAGAAATTACTTAGATAGGTGGTTAGAGTTAGGGAAGGTAGCGCAGACTTATCAGGGCTTCATAGATTTCTTGTTGTGGGACCAGCTATTCAATGTTTGTAGCAGAGATCTGTTCTTATTTCTGAAAAAAAGAAAATTAGCTAGTTTAGAAGAAATGGCAACACAAGCAGATCAGTTTGCCGAGGCTAGAGGTGGAGCTCATAATGAAGTGTCGAAAGACAGAACTTTTAGAAATAGGCAAGGGGACGATCATAGTAATAAACGGAAAGGCCAGAGTGGAAACTATAGAGGTAGAGGTAGTTCGATGGGTGCTAGAGGAGTTAGCAACAGTGGTAACATATGTAGACCTTTTATTCGTTGTCGTCACTGTAATGGGAATCATGCTTCACATGAGTGTATGAAAGCGGTGAAAGTGTCCGCTGTTGTAGACAATTTTAGTGACAATAGTAGAGTGGACAACAATGTAGGGAGTCAGAACCAAGGTTTTAACAACCAATGGAATTTCGGTAGAGGTAGAGGTGGTCAAAACCGAGGTAGAGGTAGAGGCAGGGGTAGTAATAGTCCGGTTATTAAAACCGAGAGTAGTAGTTGTTGTGTTAAAGCGGATGGCGTAATGGCGAAGATCGAAACATGTCTCTTTCCGTATGCATATCTTCCAACGGCAGATGGTAGAGTGAATGGCACGGACGTAATTGTAATGAGGGATACGGGTTGTACAGGTGTGGTAGTAAGGCGTAGTTTAGTTACGGATGACCAGTTGGTAGGTAAACAGTCACCATGTATGTTGTTAAATAAGTCGGTAGAGCACGTGCCAATAGCGAGAATAGATGTAGATACACCTTTCTTTAAAGGGACTACAGAGGCACTATGAGAGGCACTATGTATGGACGACCCGATGTATGATTTAACGATAGGGAATATAGAAGGTCCAGCACTTCCGGTAATGTCCGATTTTAGAAGTAGCATAAGTAATGCAGTAGAGACTAGAGCGCAGGTTCAGAAGCAAACTCAGGCTTATAGAAAATTAAAGGTTCCTGCATCCGTAGGTGACATATCCAAAGCGGAGTTTATAGAAGCACAAACTCAAGACGAGTCATTAGGTCCTTGTAAAGTGAAGGCCATGGATGGTGTAGCGAAGAAGTGTAAAGGGTCCGGTAGTTGTAAGTTTGTACATAAGAATATTTTATTGTACAGAGAAATTGAAGATAGTGGTGGTAGACAGTTTCACCAATTAGTGGTACCTCCCCAATATAGAACGACAGTGCTTAAGGTAGCTCATGAGTCGATTATGGGAGGTCATTTAGGCGTAAAGAAAACTTCAGATAGAGTATTGGCAGAAATTTATTGGCCTGGCGTTAGTGGAGATGTAACTAGGTATTGTAGGTCCTGCGATGTATCCCAAAGGACAGTACCAAAAGGTCGAGTGACAAAAGTACATTTAGGTCAGATGCCACTGATAGATACACCATTTAAGCGGGTAGCCGTAAACATAGTTGGACCAATTTTTCCAGTGTCGGATAGGAAAAATAGGTACATTTTAACCATGGTAGACTATGCAACTAGGTATCCGGAGGCAGTAGCATTGCCCTCAATCGAAACTGGAGAGTAGCTGAGGCATTAGTTGATATGTTCAGTAGGCTAGGTGTACCAGTGGAAATGCTGAAATGGGTCACAGTTTACGTCAGAACTTATGGCTGAAGTAAGCAGGTTATTGTCTTTGCGTCAAATCATGACATCACCATATCACCCTATGTGTAACGGGTTAGTCGAACGATTTAACGGGACGTTAAAGCAAATGTTACTGCGTATGTGTACAGAGAGACCCAAAGATTGGGACAAGTATCTCAATGCTTTATTGTTTGCATTTAGAGAGGTTCCACAAGAGAGTTTAGGATTTTCTCCGTTTGAGTTATTGTACGGTAGATCAGTTAGAGGTCCCATGGGGATTCTTAGAGAGATGTGGGCAGGTGAAGTAGATAGTGATGAGGTTAGGACTACATATCAGTATGTTTTAGATCTGAAGGAGAAACTAGAGGAGACTTGTAAGATAGGTCAAAGTCAGTTAGTTAAGGCAAGTACCAAGTATAAACGGTACTATGACCAGAAAGCTAGAGCTAGGAAATTTAAGATAGATGACTAGGTGTTACTGTTACACCCGACCGACAATAACAAGTTGTTATTACAATGGAAATGTCCGTTTTACGTTAGAGGGATAGTGAACACTATGGATTATCGTATCGAGATAAACGGAAAGTTAAAGACCTTTCATGCGAATATGCTAAAAGAGTATATCAGTAGAACCGATATATGCAACAAGGGGTGTTAACGGTAGTTAATGTTGCAGTTATTGAGGATAGTGAGAAAGACAGTAGTGAGGACACTAGTCCCATTTATTTTCCCACTAGCGTAGGTAAGCAGACAGCAGCCGATATAGACATATCGGGCATGCTTAGTGTAGTAGACAAACGAGAGGTATGTCGTTTAGACTCTGAGTGTAGTGCTATTCGGTTCGATGCGTCGAGACCTACAGATGTAGTGCAGTGTATCTTTAAGCACACGTTAACAAAGCCGATAAGGGAAATGGGAGACCCTACTCCATTTCGCAAACAGTATACTGGTAATGCGATGGATGTAATGTGTAAAGTTGGAGTTTTTGTAGTGACAGGAAGTAGTGTTATTAGTAACCGTAAAGTCGGTGTAATAGACCGTGGAAAGCACAATATTGGGGCAGACTATTTAAGTCGCCACACATAAGGACAGGTTTAGTACTATAGTAGTTGATGTTACGACAGTGTAGTGTAAAATTGTAGAATATTGTTGAAATCTTAATGTTGCTTATTATGCAACCATGTCTTTTGCTAGGACTAATTAATAGTTTAAGTAATCATTTTGTTGAATTTTAAAAAGTGTAGCACTTTCTTTAAGTGGGGAGATGTTGTCACAAAATGTCACGGGTAGAGTGTAATGGTCGTACTAAGCTCTCATCCTGTGACAATGCGTGCTGGAATAAAATTGTGCCCCGAGCAAAAAACATCATCAGGCCAACCGCCATGGACCCTCCTGCCTACCAGATCTTGTTCATTCACAAGGACGATTTGGCTGATGAGGGGCAGTAAGGGTTACGTTATACTTAACACGAATACCCCCAGAGAGTATTCATTTAAACAAAGAAACCAATGATGTGAGAGTATTTTTGGGTGTAAAGTCAAGGTCAAGGTAGATAAGGGGTGGGGCTTGGTATGAAGGGTAATGATAATCCCAGTGAATGTTTACATTAAGCATCAAAGCAATACCTTTGGCATTTCAATCACCAAGTCAGTTAGATATGGTGAACAATTTTCTGTGTTTTTTGCGTTTAAAGTCACGGCCAATTCTACTGTTGTGGTGTGGCTTAATCAGATGGGTATGTCTTATCCTAGTCAATGTACTTACAACGTTTCATAGCAATATCTTTGACGGTCAATACCAAACAATAACCAAAAACTTTAACCCGGTTAAATTGCGTCTATCACAGTAGCGTTGCCGGTGCAGTGCGACGGTGGTATAACATATACCGTTGCTTGCAATCAGAACTGGTATTCATTCCGATCTTTATTTAGATATCGGTGGTACATTTTCAAATACTTTTGTTTTCTTATTGAATTTCGAATGGGTGGTTACACTACTCCAGCCTTTAAAGGTTCTTGGTATTGTTTAATCACCTTTATGATATGGTGCCTGCTTTTAATTTAGTCTTTTGACTGTTGCCTGTGATACGTAGGCTTCATAACATAACCTCTGCTCCAAATTAAATTTCATTTTTGTTTATTTCGCCCATCGTTTTCTCGTTTAGGGCAAAACGTTTTGTTAGAAACTGGGACCATATGCCGCTGGTCATGGAATTGTGTGAAAATACCTCATTAAGGGTTCCATATTCACCGTCATATGTATAACCTATTCGGGATGGTGCAAATTGCTGTACTATTGACATTTTAAATATTGAGTTCTGCTTAACCCGGGGCTAGAGGTTGTGAACGGTAATAATCACTTTTCACTACCGTGCACGAACAGTCTCAATCAAATCGAGACTGCGATACTTTTTGTATTCATCGTGTTCGACGAATTCCTATTTCTCTTTTCATACATGTTTACTCCATTCACTGTACTTATAAAGTGTTTTAGCAATACCTTTGTTTGTCTTTAAAATCATGTTCAAAGTCACTGGTGGGGTTGACATTAGTCAGAGTGTTTTATCTTAGCCCAGTTGACGAGCTCTCAAAGCAATAACTTACCGGTATTGTAGACATATACCTTTCGAAGAACTTTACCCAATAACGTCGTCGTCGCCATCGGAAAGTGATTTTTATGTCTCCACGTCTTTAGTTTGATCACCTTGATTCTATTGATTATTTTCTTGAGCTTTTTAAATATGAGGGATAATTCACTTGTTATTATAACTAACATGTGTATGTTTTGAAATAACTCCTCAGTTATTTCCAGTGTAAACATTCCATTCACGTTTATGGCTTGAGTTAGAAACAAGCTTACCTCCATAACAAAGGGCTTTGTTCTTTAAAGCACTCATGTTACCAGTAAAGCGAACTTGAAATATACCCTTTACAAGTTCCATAATCGCGATTTTTAAAAGCCTGCCAGGTGCATCTGAAAAAAGACAACACACACAACAGTTTGACAATAAATATAATCGAGTCGATATTTGTCAGATAAATACAAAATGTGCGTTTGTTTACTTTGTCAGATTTTGGCAACTACAACTCAAATAAAAAAATAGTAACCATCATAGATAATTCAATGTTTCAAAATAATCAACCATCCTTATTACGTTGGAAAACGTATACTATTGTGTGTCTCATTGTACAGTATAAATTTCTTTGCCACTCTTTTCATGGCTTGATTTCATTTACAGGTTTTAGATCGTAAAATCAACAGTTATATATCTTTTTATTTGTCTATGCCTATGTTATTGTAACACCTACATAATATTCATCCAAACACGTAGTGATTCGATTAAATACTGGTGAACCTGAATATCATATTAACATGGAACGTTTACTAGATTAATTGCCTTTTGTATTATCTATATTTACAAGACGGTATTCTTTAGAGTTTTCTTTTCAAATGTCAACTTGCTGATTTTCACATCTTGTCACCATCTCCGTTAATACATTTTGACTTTGAAAGAGTTATTTATTTCTAAAAAAATGCTTAAATGAATTTTGTGGATTAACACAACTAAAGCACAGTAGGGACCAATACTAAAATTCTTGGTCTTAGATCATCAGAACATGTGACATGCTTAAACATAGATAGAAAATGTAACCGCCTATTTGTACGTCGGCCTTTCCGTATATTCGTACTAGTTAGCCATGTTACTATGGCATGCCCTTTCATGCAAAGAAAGATAAAAATCTCGGACAGGGAAAGCAGCATTCAAAGACGACAGTCAACCACAAAACACAAGAACAAACACGCAAACAGACAAATAAGGAGGCAAAAGTAATAAAAAATGCAAACGACACCACAAACACAAAAGGGTTGACAAATGTGTCTGTTTCAAAACAGCAGGATAAATATGAGTACATAATCAAAGGAAACCGCATGTTTTCTTATCGAATAAAGCCATGTGTAGTTTTTTTATGCCTATATCAAAGTATGTTCATTCAAATGTATGCTATGGAATAGTAATTTCTTTGAAACCGCTATCCAGAATATGCTTGTCACGATGTTCATTGGGTTGTGCCCTTTCAAGTTTTCCCATCTTTTAACAAAGATGGCTAACATTAATAACTTTCTGAAACACATTTTGTCTAATTGCTCATTCAATTTTAAATCAAAATCACGATTGCCATATGCATTAAAGCTACACGATCCTTATTTAATTACGTAAATACACTAATGCAACACATAGGTATAGACTATTTGCTTTACAGTATGGGGTGTCGACTTGTGGTTTCATTTTTACAGTCCATACCTGACTTAATTGATACGATTTGGGAGTGGCTAATTCGGTTATCGATCTATTGAATTTGAACTAAAGAACTGACTGCAATGCGGTATCTAAATATTTCGATACACAGTATAGAATTGTATCAATACACACGCATCGCTCAGTTTGATTACTTCCTCTAGTGCAATGCAATACAATCATGCACAATAACTGAATCAACGGCTCAACCAAGTAAATGTACTGAACTAAGATTAGTCCTTTTATAAATCCGCTTCATTTCTCCTTACATATCACAGGCTATTGAATTAATACAAACGGATTTCAAGAACAACTATAATGTTAACATTACAATAATCCATCAAGCACGGACACCATTTTCTTTTATAAAAAAAAATGTTATTGATATGAGTCCAGCGTCACCGTTAAAGTACGGAAGAAAGGTATTTTTTAGGCATATGCGATGTGGACGAATTAAAATTTTAGATTTTGTTACAAGTTTTAAATGTAACGAGAAAGGAAGCAAAACCAGCAACACAAAAATATAATTAACAACTTTATTTACAGAACATATTCAATTACAGAATACACACATTCAGGTTTACATTAATATCCAATTTTTGAATTAAGTCCAAATAAAATTATCCAATGTTCATTTAATTCACCTTAGCAAGTGTCTCTTTAATTCAAAACAGTAAGTATCTCTTTAATCCAAAACAGTAAGTGACTCTTTGTAATTCAAATGTTAATTAATGTCCTTTCAGTCCAACTTAATTTTTAATATTTCCGATTTAGTCCAGGTATCCAATTTCACTCTTATTATGAATGAACACAATAATAAGTAAATCCTCTCACAAATATATATTTCATATGTTTAATAGCATCTAATAAAAAATATTTGTTTTACTGAATACTAATATTCTGAACTGAATTGCTGAGCTGCTCCCGGAGTCTGTTTATATACTGCCAAAGCTTGCTCTAAAAGCTTCCCCACTGTAACAGTCCAATGAGAACAGTCGACGTCATCATACATTGTTTAACCACACTTAGGATATGATGCCTGCTTTCTAATTAAGTCTTTTGACTGTTACCTGTGATACGTGGGCTTCGTATTCTCTGCCCCAAGCTAAATTCCATTTGCTTTATTTCACCCATTGCTTTCTCGTTTAGGGCAAAGTGTTTCGTTAGAAACTGGGACCATACGCTGCTGGCCATGGAATGGTGTGAAAACACCTCATTGAATATTTCATGTCACCGTCATACGCATACCATCTTCGGGATGGCTCACATGTATGTACTGTTGGTATTTTAAATATTGAGTTCTGCTAAACCCGGGGCTAGAGGGCGTGAACGGTAGCAAGCATTTTTCACTACCGTTCATGAACAATCTCAATCAAACCGAGACTGCAATATTTGTTGGCATTATCTGGTATAGGATTTCCAAAGTTGTAATGTTAGCTATTCTTGAAGGCCAAATGAAAAATAAACATGCAATGCAACATGTAAACATTGCTATATATGTAACAATTTGTATTTGTTTCACATCGGTTAGTCTAGTCGGGCTGTTATACTGAATTTACATACAGCACGTAATCCTGAGATCATAGGTTCGAGTCTCACTTACGCCACTGGGTTACTTTGGTGTGTTATTGCTTTTCATTGGTTTCTTCAAACGTTATGCTACTAAAGCTTAGATTCTAGATCGCCAACTTATTGTGATGTGAATCATTTATAATTTCATTTTAGTGTCTCCTTTAAAGTTTTATTCATGTATCAGTGGATAACATGACAACACACGACATACGATTGCCTTTCAAAGTAAGCTAAGCTATGAACAACGTACTCAACAATTTTTAAAATAACTAATATGCCTTTCCTAATCAATAGCTCAATTATGATGTCGCGAATCAGACACTTAGCTAGGCTGAGGCAGCCTGAGGCAGTTCACACTCGGGCATCTGCCTAGTCAACTGCCTCGTGTTATGTTGGTTAGTTAATATGCAGAATGATTGATAGAAATGATATAAATCTGAAACAAGATGGCTGTAAAACTTTCTTTGAAACATAAAGGCTGAAATAAATTTAAAACCTAAACTTTAATAATTTAGATGGGGTGGGGGAGATGTGAGTATATTTGTTTGCGCGTCACACAAGTTAATGAAGAAAATACATGTAGCTACTTGTCAATATCAAATGGCTTATGTTATGCCCGGTGACAATAACATTTCCGGACAGAAGCACATTTTTATTTTCTGGGATTCAACACGTAATGTTCGGGTGAGTGGGAGGGGGCCAACATTATATTCTGTCACCCTCTCATCTGGGCAGAGTATTGTCCCACTCCCACTCCATGCCTCTGTTCTTTCGCCAATGTTTAAACAGAAAGGATAGCTATTGATTCTTGCATTTTATTTTGATTCCGCTCTTAGAAGACCGTATTTTTTTTTAATTAAATGGGGGAAATAAGTGGGCAGAGAGCTAGACCCGGCAGTTCTCATTTCTGAATTTCAGCTTTCATCATTACTCCAAAACACTATAAAAAGTATGTCCTTGAGATGCGAGGAAGTCATCCCCGAACCAGCTGTTGAACGAATCCGCCTTTAATATCATGTGACATGATGTATTAGAAATTATATAAAGCTGTTAATGTTAAAACTGTTGCATGCGTAAACTTACTGTATGAAAAAATCCTATTCGTTCGTTTTTAAATTGAAAGTTAATTGTTCTTAAATTATACAGTATTGGACAATCTGGATCGGCGGCCGTAACAGTGAAGGCGCGTTACTTTAATTTGTACTCTGTGGTTTCAGGTTTGAATTCTTACTGATTGAATGTATTGTTATTTTTAAAAGCTCTTTGTGAGCCTTTTGACAAAAATAGTTAACCCCATAAAGAAAGCCGTGTTTTCATAAAGCGTATTTTAGAAACCTTGCAAATCATTGTAGGAGTACTAAAAAAACCGTCGTAAAACTCATCAAAACATCTTTAAAAACATTCCAGACTTCCCGACTAGGTTTGCCTGGGTGTTTTGTAATTTCTGGATACTGACCTGCCACTTATATTGATAGATAATTGACATACGTATGTATGTGTTTATAAAATATGTTTTTTGGATATATACGGATTATAATTTTAAATATAAGGTACTACTTTTATACGTTCGTTTTGTTGTTTGTATGTCGCATGCCTTACAATGCAATGTTGGATTTTTGTTCAACTTTATGCCTTTGAATGTTGCGTATTTACAGGCGTTCACAATTGAGCATGGAAGTGTATTCATACTGACGCAGTGTCATCGTGTGTTCAACTTAATGTAAACAAGAGTGTAATTGTTACCCTAGTCACCGATTGGTCGACCCATTATTGCCGCAGTAGCAAGCGATCTTTACACACAAATGTGTGTAGTCTACATCATTGTTTTTTGAATGTGTATGAAAGGTCTCACGCAGCCTTGCAATGAAAATAACGCAATATTTAGCGCAGTGAACGATGCTTGATGGTTCACGACAAAATAACAAAATGATTTATATTTAGTGGCCGATCATCATTTTCACATCTCCCGAGTTAAATTGTCCGCACGGTTTTACACAATTCTGGCAAGCGAGAATGTCCGTCACAAGACAATATATGGATATGCCCATTTTCATTTGTAGGTAGATTTATAAAACAGTGAGTTTTTCCAAGTTGACTCGGATCACTGTATGACGTAAAGGCCTACGTGACAAGTAGCAGGTGTTGAATTGTTCCCATTTTGGAGAGTACTCAATAAATTAGATGTTTTGATTATGTTTACCATCTCTGTGTTTTGTTTTACATTATGCTTTGTCAAGTTTTGTGAATTTGATTTCCGTGTGTCCATTTAATTCAGCTTCTGACTCTGTAATCACTATTCAATACACAATACACGCGCGGATAGCAATGCATCTAGCAAGGCGGACAGCTTTTACTTACAAGTTTGTATTATTTAATTTGGATTACTAAATAGTTTTAAATTGTTTTTAAACAGGTGCAAGTACACACTGAACATGTTGTTTTGTTTATTAAATGAACTAAATTTATTGTGTGTGCACTTAAGAAGAAAAAAATGTAAATTGTCGATCTGCCGAGTTTTCAGTCATTTAGAAAATCATCGCGATGCCGCGATGGATGAGCCTTGGGTCATAATTACCGCGAAGGCAACTTTTCGTCAGCTTTATCGGACATTTGTGATTGCCGCGGATCGCGACGGACCGCGATGGAACTCAGGTAATTCTGCGAGGAAATCCGCGCTGATCAAATAAAAACGAAAGTGCAAGTTCCGCTTGGGACCATCTGTACATGTACTCAGTGTTTTGTTATGAGATGGATTTTGGTCACGTGAGACTTGTCAGCGGGACGATTGGGAGGTGTCAACTAGTTTCAATTCACTGAGTTCTTCCATTTTATTGGACGGCGTCATCGGTTGTTTACATGTCTGATGTGTCAAACATCCATTGACACAAGCGATGTATTTCCACGCTCAATCGGGCACGGCTGTAAAGGTTCTTGTATGTCGCATAGATTACAATACAATGTTCAACTTGGCTTTTTGTTCAAGTCTATGACTTTGAATGTTGTGTTTTTGAAGGTTATTGCATATGTGTATTGTATGTTTCATCCAAACAATTTATTGTGGATGACCATTTTCCTAAACAAAATATTTGCTTTATATACTCGTTTTCCTGCGACATCGACTAAAATCGCGCGAATAAAACCTGTATATATATTTAAAAAAAGTTAAAACAAACAATCCCAGCCTAGCAACATTAGCTTATGATAAACACTGTTTTTTTTCGCTTAAAGTACATGCATTTATAGGGACTGTGTAGCTTTAAGTTTACAGTTATCAATCTTGTCTTGTCGAACTATTATAAGATTCTTGTTTTGTCGTGCCATTAAACCGTATATTATAGCGTTGGATTGGCTTCTGTCGTCATGAGGTATTTATCAACTTTTTGTATTCGTATTTACACGGTAATCCTTGTCTGTTTTACTTTTTACTATTTTGCCTATAATTGCTGCCCAGTTGGTTAGAGAATATTGTCCGTCAGGGATTTCTTTGCATCGTTGAATTGGGATGATAATAGGATAAGAATGAAATTCTGTGCACTCTAAAACTCTTTTCTTTGTTTATTCTTGTAAATGTTTGTTTGGAATGCATTTTTTTGGATAACTGAGTTCTGTGAATGCTATACTTCATGTTTGACTGCTTGTACTCGAGTTGAGGACTTTAATATTCGTAATCTTTGTATAACTAAAAAGTTACTCAATCAGGGTTACCGTTACCATAAACTTCGTAAAACCTTTGCAAATTTTTATTATCGTAACCCTGATCTTCTTTCCAAATATAAATGTAATTTAAGGACTCTTCTGCGACAAGGACTATCACAACCTGACTTCTATGGTGATGTGCTTTATAAACTTCGTAAGATTCTTGGTCATGATCACTTTCATACTATCTTTGTTAAACTTGTTAAAATGTTTATCAAAAGAGGTTATAACCCTATCATTTTGCAACGTACTGCATGCTTGATGGTGGACCCTTTTACAGTTCGCCACTATGCTTTCCTCTTTAATTGTACGATGACCGGACAGGCTGTGGACCCTATGATGACGCCTACCTAAAGCCCATTGGGACGGTGGCGTTTGATGTTTGTCCATGATCTTTCTTGTCGTGCCCTTAATGGTTTATTCTCTTACTGCTGTGGCTTCTGCCAAGTCATTGAGTACCTTCATTGTGGCTTTCTAGGCTATTTTTTTTTTTTGTATTATATTTACACGAGCATATTTGTGTTTTACTTATTTTGCCTATTGATGCTGCCTTGCTGGTTAGAGATTAGATCATGGCGGGGATTTCTTTATTTACACTTTCCTGTTTTAATGGGATGACGGTAGGGTAAGTGTGAGGTTTGGTGCACCCTAGAACCGGTTGAAACCCCCAGTGGCCTACTTTGCCACTGACCGTTCCAAGGCGGTAGCCCTTTTGTCAACCCTTTTTGTGTTTGTGATGTCGTTTGCATTTTTTATTACTTTTGCCTTTTCGTTTGTCTGTTTGCGTGTTTGTTTTTGTTTTTTGTTGTTGACTGTCGTCCTTGAATGCTGCTTTCCCTGTCCGATATTTTTATCCTTCTTTTCGTATTAATTTTATTGTTATAGTATTTGTTATACATTCTTATTATATACAAGCTGACTCAATAAAATGTGCCTTTTTATAGGCAAATTTAAATGCTTCTATGTGTCTGAAACCGCTTTCAGGTTGAAATAAAACCTGGCCACACTATTTCTTGGTTATTATCCCTTCAGAGCATATCAGTCATTACGTGGTCCGAGTGTTGACTTTCATACCCCATCCAACGCCTTCTCCAAGAAGCGGAAACGGGGTTGGCTGTGGTATGAAATAAAACCTTAATTACGGCTTAAAAAGTTCGCATATTGTACAATTAAAACATTTAATAGGTAATTTTATACAGGTTATCTATTTTGTTTGTCACTAAATATGATTTTAAACGTGTTTTGTTGTCGAAATATCCGTTTTAAAATCATCATGATCATGCTGATAACACTTTTGGCATCGCTTAATGGAATTACTGAGAGCTTGGGCTTCTTCTTTTTCTATACACATTCGGGATTATCAATCGGTTTCACCAATCTGGCCAATCAGCTTGCCTGCAGTTCTTGTAAAATTGTTAAAGACTACCGCAATTCTACTTACAGTTCACCTTAACACACAACTATTTCGCTTACCCATAAGTTAAACATATATTACCATTATGTTTGAAGACAACTCCACTTCTAATCATACCCGTCCATAATGGGGATCCTGTGCTTCCGTTGGGAACTAAAGGCGTCCTGTATGTCACGGGGTATTGACCGTCTTCAAAGCATATAACTGATGAACATAACCAATCAGCGAAGTCCATAACAATAACCTCTGAATCTGTAATAAAAGTATATATTTTAAAATATAACCTGTCTTTAAAGCATACAACTGACGAACCTATCCAATCTGTGTTTGTATTTGTATTATTAACGTCATGATCCGAATATATAATAAAAATATATCTACCACTCGAAGTTTGCTAAGCACTAAACCCTTTTCGTCTAATTTTTGAACAATAATGAATGATATTTATGGTTTCTTTTATATGGTTTAAGTATAGATATGTTAAAATAATGAATTTCACACGAAATATTTCAAAACAAAATTAATTGTTGAGCTTTATGCTGTTGGTAAAACAAGCCACCGTAAAACGTCGAATTGAAATATTGGTGATTAGCAATCTTTGAGTAGTATATTATAAAATCTAATCTGTTATTTACGAGTGAGAAAAGTATATATTTTAAAATATAACCTGTCTTTAAAGCATACAACTGACGAACCTATCCAATCTGTGTTTGTATTTGTATTATTAACGTCATGATCCGAATATATAATAAAAATATATCTACCACTCGAAGTTTGCTAAGCACTAAACCCTTTTCGTCTAATTTTTGAACAATAATGAATGATATTTATGGTTTCTTTTATATGGTTTAAGTATAGATATGTTAAAATAATGAATTTCACACGAAATATTTCAAAACAAAATTAATTGTTGAGCTTTATGCTGTTGGTAAAACAAGCCACCGTAAAACGTCGAATTGAAATATTGGTGATTAGCAATCTTTGAGTAGTATATTATAAAATCTAATCTGTTATTTACGAGTGAGAAAAGTATGACAAATGCTATCTGAAAGAGAAAATGACGTTTATAAAAACTAACCTAAAACGCTGTCTTACTGCCGAAAATATACAGACACATTGCAGCAATATTGTTCTAGTGTCTGTGTTTGGGCTAATAACCTGCTTTTGTATATTTAGTTTTAACTTTAAACCAACTGTACATTAGAAGGACATGATATTTACTGGTAAAAAAAAAAATCTTACCCTTGAAACCCTTTTAATAAATAAACAAAACGTCACCAGTAAGTGACAAATGTATCACATTTTCATTTGACCTTTGACCTTTAATTGTGATCATGACCTTTGTGGTAAGACTAAGAACCTATTACTTTGTGAGACACACTTTGTCATAGTGATTAACATGCGTGTGAAGTTTCATGAAATGTCCTTCAATACTTTCAAAAATAAGTATAAAAGTCGAACAGGAAATGCAGCTTTCACAGAACACAGTAAACCCCAAAACAGGCAAAAACACAAACATGAATAGCAATGTTAATAAGGAATAAAGGAATATGACGTCACAAACACAAAAAGATGTTGACAATAGGGCTATGCCTTGGAATGGTCAGTGGCCAATAAGGTCGCTGGAGGTTTAAACCAGGTTCTAGGGTGCACCAAACCTCACACTTACCCTACTGTCATCCCAGTAAAACTGGACAGTGTAAATAAAGAAATCCCCGACATGAACTATTCTCTAACCAAAAGGCAGCATTATAGGCATGGCTGAGACATAATTCTTGCAGACGGACAAACGAACGGACTGACGGACAAGCGGGCGGAAGGTGAGATAACTATATGCCACTCCTTTTGCGAGCATAAAAGCACGCTTTAAATGCATGCGTTGCACATGAATAAATAATAATTTCTATTCACAACAAGAGCTGTTGGAGAACTTCGCAGCCCGACTATTCGATTTTTCAAATAATAATAAATTAAAAAGCCAGTATATATCCTTAGAAAAGAAGGCTAAAATAATGAGGGTTGGAATTGGGCGACGTGGCGGATGATATAAAAACCCGGGCCGAAATACACTTATTGTTAGAATCTGATACATTCTCGGTGAGGGAGGGCATGAGAATCTAGCATTATTTTATTGTGCCTCATTTAATTTTTTTATTCATTTTTCATCTGTATCTGAAATTAACCTAAATTGTTTTATATGTACATGATTGCGTTAAAATTTTAATTTTAACATCCAAGTAATGGAAGATAAAACGAAACCAATAAGTTTGAAATAAATATAGATTTACTAACATGTTTCTAATTGATAATACAGTTACATAATACAGTTAATTATTAGTCTTCAAAACAATATGCACATTAACAATAAGATAAATTTATATATTTCAATCAGTGTTTGATAAAAAGTTGAACACTGAACCTGTTACTAGAGAAATTTTTATTAAAAGACGAGTTTTTGGTTTTAGGTGGAGGTTGTGGTGGAGTGGAGGGTAAAGATCGGATGGAAAATGGAAAAAAGGCTTACGGGGCCTGAGGACATAAGATAGCTATATGTGTAAAGATTGACTAAAACAACACAGAAATATGTAAAAAAAACACACACAAAAGACGGGTTTCGAGTGTATTTGGGGGAGGGGCAACACATGTGTAAGAACTGACCAAAACAACACAGAAATATGGCAACAAATCAGGTTTCGGGTTGGCGGGGGTTGGGGGTGAAAGAAAAGAGTAAGAGGTTAGGAGTGAAACGGGACAGTGTAAATAAAGATATCCCCGTCAGGTTATAATCTATAACAAACAAGGCAGCGTTAATAGGCAATATAAATTAAAACACATAAACGATCATGTATATATAATATAAAAGCACAAACGCCTAGAAAGCCCAAAAGTAAGTACTCAGTGACTTGGCAGACGTCAGAGCAACAAGAGAACACCGTTAAGGATACGAAATGACAAGAATAAAGACAAACATCAAACGCTACCGTCCTATAAGGATTTGGGTAGACGTCATCATAGGGTCCACAACCTAACGTCATCATCGGTCATCACACAATCAAAGAAGAAAGCAGAGTGGCGACCTAAATAGGTCAATCAATAAACATGCAGTACGTTGCAAAATAATAGGGTCGTAACCTCTTTTGATAAACGTTTTAACACGTTTAATAAAGAGTTTATGGAAGTGATTATGACCAAGCATCTTATGAGGTTTGTAAATCAGTCCTTGTCGCAGGGTTCGTTAATGATTTTATATTTTAAAAGTAGATCAGGGTTACGGTAATACGATTTTGCAAATATTTTTTGAAGTTTGTGGTAACGGTAGCCCTGCTGGAGTAGCTTTTTAGTTATACAAATATTACGAATATTAAAGTCCTCATCACGACTACAAGCTCTAGAGAATCGAATAAGTTGAGAAACATAGATCCCATAAGAATTAGGTCGGGGGAACATCCCCATCTAAATGGGGATAATTAACAATATCAAAATTAAAATCATCTCTCTTGTCATAGAGTTTACTCATTATTTCGCCATTTTCAATAGATAGATAAATCAAGAAAAAAAGCGACAGTATCAGAAATGTTAGCTGTGTTGAATTGAAGTTCCTTAAAATAGGTATTATTAGCCATAGTAGAAAGGAAAGGATTGTCAATGTTCAATGTGTCATTCAAAATACCGAGAGGTGTCATTAAAAGCTTCAATTACATCGGCCTGAGTATCTGATGATAAACCCAACATGAAATCTCTTTCATATCAATACAAGAACAATCTGCGACGAGATGTGTACAGTTCGTACCCATAGGGATACTAACATTTTGTCTATAAACCGAAGTTCCATACCTGACGAAAATTATCTATTAACTTTTTGGCAAGTCAACATAGTGTAATTGTCTAAACTACCGTTATTAAAAGACGCTTTGATAATATTTCAGTCCAAAAAAGCTGTTTGTTTTCTAGCAAACATTTTTGAATAAGAGCAATACGCTTGTCTTTGATAAGGTGATGTGGTAAGGTAAGGTAAGGTAAGGTGAGATATAGTGTACTATAGAAACCACAGCGTCCTAACGCAATGTCATCGTAGGTCCGCACTGTACTATAAACATTGACCAATACTTAATTAATTATACAATGAAAATACAAAATACAACAGAAAGGGTGGTGAAGACAGGGTTACCGACTTAGCCTTTTTTCTCTCGCCAAAGACAATGCACCTAAGACGATTCTTGAGTGGTGTTATGGTGAATGCATATTTCCGTATAATGTCATGGCGACCTTGTCCTTTTCCTGCAAACCACAAAAACACAAAGGACAATGAAATTTCATGATTGTGAGTGCTGCGGTTTCGAAGTTATTGCGCGGAATGCCTATTTCCATATAAGGTCAGAGTGACATTGTTCTTTGACCTCAAAAGCAATAGGGTTTCTCTCTTACCTATGGAACTCTACCTCCAATAAAGTTTCATGAGTGTGGATGATATAATTTAAGTTATCGTACAGAAAACGTATTTATATAAAGTCATTGCAACCTTAAACTATGACCTACTGACCTAATAAAATGGTTCATCCTTTCACCTAGGGCAATATTCATATGAAGTTCCAGGAGTATGGGCGTTATTGTTTTAACATAAACGCGCAGAATGCATATTTTCATATAAGGTCATGGCGAGCTTTTTCTTTGACCTACTGACACCCGAAACAAAAGGGTTCGACCTCTAACCTAGTGCAATGTATCCTTGAAGTTTCATTAATGTGGGTGTCATGGTTTTAAAGTTATCGTCCGGAATACATATTTCCATATATAGTCGTAGCAAACTTAACCTATGACCTACAGACCCAAAATAAAAGTGTTCCTCCTTTCACCTAGGGCAATATTCCTATGAAATGTCAGGAGTATGGGTGTTATGGTTTCAAAGTAATCGCACAGAATGCAAATTCCATATAAGGTCATGGTTTGACATCCTGTTTCATGAGTGTGGATGCTATAGTTTCGAATATATCGTCCGAAATATGTAATTGTTTACGTAATTCCGTACGGAGTACCCCATACCATATTAATGTTTCGTTTTTCAAACGGGATTATAACAACTGGTGACAAAATAATTAAGGAATAGCTCATTGAGACATATTTCCATTTTGCATTCCATGATTGGACTTTCGTCGCTTTTTTTAAATACTAATAAATAATGTTAATGGGCGTAATATATTCAGATTAATGATTCTTCCATATATTAATGTCAAATAGGTTTAAATCAACATCGTCTTGCTTAAGATTTCCTTTAAATACATCCATCATTTTCATCGTCTTCTTACGTGAGGATTACGGTATTCAAGTGGACAGGCTGAATACGGAACTCATGTGAACGAGCATGACCCGACGCTCCTGGGATCGCTCGGCTCTTGTCCATATGCAAGAAACTTCTCTTAGTCCGTCGGATTGGACGTTTACTTGGCGCTTCCTTGTACTGGAGGTATCTTCCGCCAACGTTTAAGAACCACTAGAAGATAACATTAGGGCACGATTCCCGGAATCCTATACTACGTTCCCTAACTCCGGGATGGCTCAGAATATCATAATGTGTTGGTTGGTGAGCCTTTAAACAACAATTTACTTCGATTGCATTAGTACGCAGTTTGACTATAACATGTTCCTGTTTTTCATAGTGTTTTTCGATATATGAAGGCTTGCTAAAACATATATTATATTATGTATAAGGAAAAACTCGTACATAAGTGTGATGCTGTGCCATCTTTGTGTGTAACTTACGAGGCTATTATGTTCATGGTCAAATTCTTCTACAAACACTCTTTGACGCAATTTAGTTACTAGTTAGCAAATGTGCAATAACTCTGGTAAATGGTATCTAAATTACTTTTTTAACCTGCTGATATCATTTGTTTTATATCTGATCATAGGTCACAATAACGTCTTCATGAAATGGTACACGTAGCTCCCAAGCTTGACGTTCAGCAAATGAAGATAACTGTCAGGCACCAATGTACGTGCCTTCGGCGAGGTATTCTACTGTGGCGGAATATAAAGTTGACTGAAAGATTGTTCTAAGCGACGCTAAACATGCATATATACTCGTTCAACTTTCATTGATGTGAACATCCAATATAATTAAGTAAAAATTTGAATAAATTGGAATTGGAACAAACTTTGATTAGTTTTACATAAATAAGGAAAATTATTATATAATACAAGCAGTAATTTCGCTCATTATCGAACTCATCTTTGTACTAGATGAATTAAGTCACACATTTGAAACTTTAATAAGACTAATAGATAATTTCAGTTTTGCATCAAGTTAAACATAAACAAATCGATACGTTTGCTTGTTAAAAATAAGGATAAAGAAATGCAAAGATCAACGCTTTATTTGGTCAAACAATAAAATAATAACACTGGGAATTGTTTTTACAAAAGATAGAACAGAATGCCATGATGTAAACCTTACACCAAAGATAAATCAGTTTTGCAATTGTTTAGATCATTGGAAGTAACATAGCTTATGACTTATGAGGGAAATAACCATTATGAAAACATTGAGAAATATTCGATTAAGGAACAAACATTAAGTATGTATGGCGATTACTATGGACGTGTTATTCTATTTTTTGAAAGACCCTTATTTCAGCTAAAATCAGATCAATTAATTTGTCCGAAACATAACGGTATTTAAGTATTGCTATCTTGAAACCAATTGTTGATAATATTTATCAAGCGTTATTGTTGAAGGTGTTTTGTTATATGTCGTTATACACTGCTTATGTCCTAAATGGCCTATTTTGTTTCGATAGTTAAAGAAAGTAAATATACTCCGGAAATATAACCTTGTCTGGCGGGGTATAAATATGTGGAGTCTTACATAAAAAATAGTGGAGTGTAACCTTATGAGGTCTTACAATTAGTAGTGTGTTTTCATTATGTATTTTAACGTAATAAAAAAAAGAAAAAGAAAATATACAACGATTACCTGTTAAATAATTAAAAACTTAGTGGAATCTTGTGTAAACAATATAGTGGAGTGCAACCTTATGAAGTCTGTATAATTAGTGGAATGTAACCTTATGTGGGTTTCATAATGTACTTTCACATAATACCAAAAAGGAAAAGCAAATATGCAACCATGCAACGATTTTTTGCTAAATAATGGAACGGGATGCGACAGGACTGGACGCGACACAATGTCAATTAGTGGTGTGTAACCTTATGAGATCTTAAAATTAGTAGTATGTAACTTTATGAGGTTTTAATTATGTATTTTCACTTCAAAAAAAAAGGAAAAGGGAAATATGAAAACACTTTATGTTAAATAACATTATGAAGTCTGTATAATTAGTGGAATGTAACTTTATGTGGTTTTCATAATGTATTTTCATATCAGACCAAAAAAGAAAAGCAAATATGCAACGATGTTACTAGTATCTGTTAAATAATAAAAAGGACCGCGACGCGAAGCGACGGGAAGCGATGCGACGGACAAAGTGATTCGTGCATATATTGTATATTGTACATCTTTATCATGTAAAATACTAAATGTGTTTGTTTTATTATTGATTTAAGGGGCCGAACCATATATAGCGTCAAAGAAAATATTAGCTGTAATAGAAATTTCCCTTATTGTCGTATAGTCTTATTGCTAGAGGGAGAGGGACAGCCAGTTGTTCCACACAGAGTGTTTTCAAACACACTCGAGTGAATGTGCCTCCTTATTTTAATAAACTGTATTATATATAACTGTCATTCAAAGTAGGTATAAAAATGAGATATAGGGTCCTATAGAAACAGCGTCCAAACGCAATGGCATCGTAGGCCCGCACTGTACTACAAACAAGGAGCAATATTTAATTTATTATACAATGAAAAAGACAAAATACAACAGAAAGGGTGGTGAAGACAGGGTTACAGACTTGGAACGGTCAGTAGGCAATAAGGCCTACAAGTTAGCTTGAATCGATTGTATGTGTACACAATCCTCGCTATTATCCTGTTCTCAACGCCCAAATAGACAAGACAGTGTAAACAAATCTACATCTCATCAAAAGGAATTCTCTAACAATAAAGTCCACATCCAGAGAAACTAACAAAATAAACACTAAGATGTTGTTGTAAAGCTATATCAAATACATATTAAGAAACATCTCATGATGTGTCCAGAATTGTACTGAACAACCACAGACGTTGCAGCCAAAGAGAAATTCAATATAGGGTACGACCAGTAAACCCGAGGGACGAAAGCTCATGCACCTACCTCCCTTGGTCGGGATTTCAGTAGGTGCAATCATCGAGCCCCAAGAGGTTGTCCATTCATCGCACAAGGGAAAAGTGAAGCGTCGTTGCTGACTGTAGAGGGGTCAATCACTAAACATGCAGTGCGTTGTAATACTAAAGGATCATACCCTTTTCTGACGAACTTCCTGATTAATATTGTAAAGTGGTCAGGAAACCCGCCAGATCCCTTCAACTTCCGAAGTTTATAGACCACATCTCTATAAAATAAGTGTTGTGATATTCTTAGTCGCAGAAGTGTTTTATGGTTGGTGTTGTGCTTCTCCAGTAGGTTTTCCTTTCGGCAGTAGACTTTTGAGAAAGATCTACGTAGTTTGTTATAACGAAAACCCTGCTGAAGAAGTCTACTTGTAATAACTTGATTTCGATCATTGAAGTATATAACATCATTACAAGCTCTAGCAAAACGAATAAGCTGGGAGATATAAACCGCGTATGATGTAGCACGAAGTACATCCCCATCCAGGTGTGGATAGTAAGCGATGTTAAAGTTGAAGGCATCTCTCTTATCATAGATTTGTGTATGTATAAAATCATTCGAAATCGTGAAATGAAGATCGAGGAATACTGCTTCAGTATTTGAACTATTGGCTTTATTCAACGCGAGGTGGATACATGTTTGTAACCATATTAGCAAAGAACGGATTATCAATATTGAGTTTGTCTTCTAGATACCGAGATGTATAATTAAACGCATCAATAACTTCACTCTAGCTAACAGGTGATAAACTTAACATACAATATATTTCATAGCAGTACAAACACAAACCTGCGACAAGTGGCGCACAGTTAGTACCCATAGGAATACCAACAACCTGGCGGTAAACATTTTTACCGTAGCTTATAAAGATGTTATCGAGAAGGAAAGATAACGCTCTACAAACATCAGCACAAGTCAACAAATTATAATTATCAATATGTTGTAAAGAAAGCCCTGACACACTTTACAAGCTAGAGTAGGTGTACCTTCTCTAGCAGATGTCTTCTGAATAAGCTAAAGCAATTTATCTTTCGTTAGCTTATGTGGTAGAGTAATATATAGTGTGGAAAAGGCGTAATTGCTTAGAGAAGAGGCATGGCAATGCTTACACCGTAGTTTATCAAGGACTTCTTCAGAGCTTTTGATAGACCAAAACAGATTATTTCCCGAGTTTTCAAAAGCCTTTCTGCAATACTTAATAATATGTTCTTTATTCACGGAAAGTCAGGAAGTCAATAGTTTGATATATTGGTCGTGGTACATGAACATGAATTAGCAATAAAACGTACTTTATATGGAATTTGTGGAGTTGAGTATCCCGTACATTGTAGCGAGCCTCGTCTTCGTACTATTTACAGAAACCTTTATAGTCTCTATAAAGTTAACATGCTGGGAAACAATGTCTTTTTCCAGCAAAGGTGTTGTTAAATAAGAATATGTGCTCGCTAGCTCTGCATTCAAAGTTTGATATAATGTAATCGTCAAACAAAAGTTATATAGTTGGAAGATTTGTCTGCAGGAACTAGAAAAAATGTAGTATGCATATTCTGAATACCCTTCTTAAGGTATCGTAAATTGTAAGTAGACGGCCGTGAAAGCAGGTATGGATTTGATTTCTAAATAATATACGTAATTCAATAATTTCAGAAATAGTTTTTATCGAAGCAGTAAGTGCATGTTTATCTGCGTTTTCGCGCTTACACCACTTAGTACAGCAAATCCGTTAAAGAGCCCGCAATTTCATTGCGACAGGCATTAAAATTAATATCTGATGGAAGGCGATACTTAGGACCTTGGCAATTAATTGCCGGATCCTCTTATCCTTAATAACATCAATATTGCCAGTGAGAATGTGACCGGCAGGTTCATAACAGAACATAACAGAATTTAGAATTTTCAGTCTAAATCAGTAGGAATGGATGTTTCGATTTCAAGATCAGAGACTATCCAAATATAATTGAAAATAAGATGTCTAGTTGATTTCTTATACTTGAAGCATATAACAGGAGTCTCAATATTCTTGAAATACTTAGGATGCCTTTATTAACATCCGTTAATTTCAAAAAATGCCTTTTATGTTCAGTTGGAGCATCTATATGCGGACGCAAAATATGTTGCGTCTAACTTTGAGCAATATATGCAACCTCATATAATGGATTAGTACGGACGTAAATGGCAAGTTTCTTTAAGCAAGAAAAAGACAGACTGACTACTTTGCTATGGAGGGCGTGTCTACCCGAACTCTTATAGTTAGAATGAATGTCTGCAACAGTAAGGACTTTCTTAAATTTTCGTTTAAGGTAATGGTTCATTCTGCGACCAAGCGACCGTTGTTTACGTTTAAAAGACTTTCTGTATCCGGGTTTTTGAAAATGTTTCCTTCTTTATAAATGTTATCGTTTAGCCCCAGTGGATACGGAGTTTGTAACTGCTCTATCCATTTGAGTTCAGCGATATGTCAAGCTCGGAAGCAGTTTTATCAAATTCAATAATGTCCACAGGCTGAATACTAACATCATCTATGGAATGCCCCAAATCCCTAAGACGTGTATAAAAAAAGTTTTAAATCATTTCGACTGACGCATTTTATACAAATGTTCACGAAAACTAACTTTCATGGATCGCCCAGTTTGGCCTACATATAGTATACCACATTTAGGATGATGTCATGTCAAAACATGAACGATATTAGTAAATGTCAGAAGGCATACTGACACTGAGCTCTCTACATTTGGTAGTTGATTTAATAGTGGACTTTTGTGACAAGTATGTACATGCACTACACCTTTAAGGATAGAGAGATAGAATGTACGTCTACTGTTTAACCTATTAATATTAACTGGTGGTCTAACTTTATATCGATTTAGTACAGACGTTTTAAGGGGTGTTAATTTAACAGAGGGAGTATTTCCATATATAGAATTAGTGCCAGGAATATGAAACACGCATGAAATCAAACAACAATTACAAGGATGGATAAAAGGCAATAAAATCCCTGTTAGGCCATATTCTGTAACAAACAAATCAGCCTTAATAGGCACTAAAAGCATAAAATATATCTGATCATAGTTATATGAATATAGAAAAAGCCTAGAAAGCCACAAAGCAAGTACGCAATGACTTGGCAGAAGCCAGATCAACAAGAGAACAAACTATTATGGGTACGACAATACAGTATTTAAGACAAACATGAAACGCTACCTCCTTTGAGGATTTAGGTAGACGTCATCATAGGGCCCACGACCTGTCCTGTCATCGCACAATCAAAGAGGAAAGCATTATGGCGAACAGTAAATTGGCCAACCATTAAACATGCAGTGCGTTAAAAAATTATATGGTCCTAACCTCTAATATTTTAACAAGTTTAATAATGACTGTATGAAAGTGATTATGGCCAAGGATCTAACACAGATTGCAAATCACGTCGACATATAATTAGGTATGAATGTATAACAAGAAACGTAGCTTTCACAGAACATAGTCAACCAACAAATTACAATATTAATACGAAGCAATGCATGTGACACCACAAACACAAACGGTTTGACAATAGGGTGCACCAAACCTCACTCTGGCTATATTTCGAAAGAAATAGAAGCCAGGTTGTGATAGTCCTTCTTGCATAAGATTTCTTGAATTACTTCTATATTTTAAAAGTAACCCAGGGTTAAAATAATACCATTTTGCAAAGACTTTTCGAAGTTCATGGTAACGGTAGCTCTGGCGGAGTGTATCAAATTCTACGAATATTAATATCCTCAACTCGACTACAAGCTCTAGAAAAACGAATGAGTTGAGAACCACAGATCACATATGAAGTTGTTCGGGGGAACATCCCATCTAAGTTGGGGATAATAAACAATATCAAATTAAAAGAAGAATTCTCTTGTCATTTAGATTTTGCTAATTATTTCTCCATTTTCAACAGAGAGATGTAAATCGAGAAAAAAAGATAAAGTATCAGAACCGAAATAAGAATCAATAATGATATTGATCAAACAGTGTTAACTGTAAACTAATTCGCGTTATATACGTTTAATACGTATTAAATGCTTAATTGACACTAAACTTAAAACAGTTCAGTATAAAGATATTGTTATAAAATTCTCCCACCAAACAAATTTTTTTGTATAAATGTAAAATTGCAAATATATAGACATTTTGATTTTTGTAATAAGCACATAGAAACTATCGAGCATTTATATCGGGAATGTCCAGTTACTTGAGCCTTCTGGACAGATGTAGACAACGCTTTAACAAGTACACATATGCAGTGTAATGCAAACTTTTAAACAAGTTCATCGGCAATTATAACCTTTTAAATTGTATTTTAATGATTGCGAAGTAATTTTTTTTCAAAAATAATATACAAAGACAATTCCTCTGTAGCAACAGTTTTATTTTACACTTGTGTCTCTCGAAAAATAAGATATTATTTTATATGATAGGATAAAAGGTGATTAGAACGGTACTGAAAGAAAAGAACAGATACAAAGAAAATGGATTCCTACAACAGAATAGCATTGAAGTATAAAGGTGCATCTTAACACTGTATTATTTTTTTTATAAATGTGGTCAATTCTGAGCTACACAATTTTTCCAGTTATCTTAATGTTGTCCTATTTTGTCCCTAGACATCGTTATTATTATTTTTATGTTTTCAATTTTCTTTAAAAATCCCTTTTATACTTTTTGATTTGTTTTCTGTAAACATGTCACATTCAAAAACTTTTGCTATGGAAAATATTACATTTCTGGCCTGTAACAATATTCAGTAAAGCGTTTTTTACTAACAGCAATATATGGATTGAGTACCTACTTATTGGCTTTCTAGGCTATTGTTTCAAGTATTTATATATGCACGAGCATCTTTGTGTTTTACTTATATTGCCTATTAATGCTGCAATGTTGGTTAGAGAATAGTTCATGGTGGGGATTTCTTTATTGACACTGTTTCGTTTTATTGTGATGACAGCAGGGTAAGTGTAAGGTTTGGTATACCCTAAAACCTGGTTTAAATCCCCAACGGCCGTTTTTGTCATTGACCGTTCCATTGTGTTTTTGAAGTCATATGCCTTTATTCCTTTTTAAAATTGCCATTCATGTTTGTCGTTTTGCGTGTTTTGAGTTTACTGTGTTCTGTGAAAGCTGCATTTCCTGTTCGACTTTTATACCTATTTTTACTTATATTTATATTGACATAATGTATCGTTATTCTTCAATATGTGTGTTATTATACAATTGTGAAAATTGAAAATAAAATATTTTCATAATAAATTATTAAAAAAACTGACTGGAAGGTAATGTAACTGATTTAAGTTTTTTTTTAAAAATTAAGATAAGAATGCGAATATTTTTCGCATAGTTAAACAATTTAATTCGGCTATAACTTCAGTTATCAACTTCGAGTGATCGTTCAAAGTACTATAGTCTTCTTGGAATATTTTATTATTTGACAGTCAGAAAACATAATTAGGACATTTAAAATAGTTATAAACGTTTGTAATTGAGTCTTACCAGTTTCACACATCGAACTATAAGTAAGTGCACAACTGTACCAGATGTATTTCTTCAGCGACGGTTCATATCCCAAACATTTGACGTCCGGATCATTATCATGTAAACTTGGTTCAGCAACTACAGAAATGGATAAACATAATGATACCAGGAAGACACAGAATTATATAATATCATTATCATTATTAAGTAAAGTTGGTTCAATACGACATATCTTAAATATCGGAAGTTCAAACCATCAGCATGTAAAGTTTGTTTAACTAAAGAAATAGACTGAAAAATCAATATACTCCGCCACCACATATTTCGTGGTGGTAGAGAAAATTATTAACACATATTTTCCGAAAACATCTCTGGGTCAAAAGGTTGATAAATGAAGTAATTTGGAGTATGAATATTTAAATGAATTGTTATTCATGTCCATCATTCATGTTACCATGAATATAATAATATTTTATAAATTAACAAACACACGTAAACCACTATTGTTGTTAAAGTTGTAATTTTTATAAATATTTCTTGAACAGTTTTCGAGTTTTCGAGCTCCAGAAATTGATATATCAGAAGATATTTTATACGAAGATAAATGTAAAGGCTTTTCAGTTACGCGCAGAAAACAAAGTTGACATACTGCCGATTTTGTTTCTATGGAAACCTCAAACATATTGATATAGGAAGGTTTAACATTAATTTGTAAGAATGTTTCATTGGTATCCGGTGACGATTGGAAATTCCAACAAGAGGTATAATTGTTTTATCGGAACCGAGGCTCTGCCGAGGTTCTGATTAAATCAGTTATACCGAGGGTTGCAAGTTTCCGATCTTCACCGGATACCCATGATTGATTATTTGTTTTTCTTGCATATGTGCCGAATGGTTAACGACATTGCGTTGTAAACCTTCGCCTCTCACCGCTGCGGGTTTGAATCCCACTGGGAGGTCGACTTGTAAGTGAGGAAGTGTCGATTCTTACGGATGGCGAGTGGTGTACAGTACTGGTTCCACTAGCGGATCCAGTGGGGGTGGGGGCGCACCCGGCGCGCGCCCTAAAGATTCCGGATCATACATGTATGTCCATGTTACTGTAGATAAAATATCAAACAATTTCGATGCACGCCCTCAGTATAAAAGAAATTCATGCTCGCTTCGCTTGCTCGACGCATAATGGCTAATGAGTGGTTTAATTAACACATTGTTAAATCCTTTTTGTGTTAAACAATTTCGATGCACGCCCTCAGTATACATTTTGTTCTCGCTCGCTTCGATCGCTCGACGCATAATGGCAAATGAGTGGTTTAATTAATACATTCTTAAATCCTTTTTGTGTTAAACAATTTCGATGCACGCCTTCAGTATAACTTTTTTCTCGATCGCTTCGCTCGCTCGACGAATAATGGCTAATGAGTGGTTTAATTAACACATTCTTAAATCCATTTATTTGAAAACAGACTTTTTAACCCTATCAATGCACTACCGCAACCGTTTTATGAGGCTAGAAACGGACCCGAAAATTGACCAAAATCTTACGCTGATCACTGGCATAGTCACACAAAATGGTACTTGTAGCGCCCTTGCATAAAGTGTAGTGCTATGACGGATCAGTCCGTGACTGTGTTGGGTAACATGCTATGTGTATATGGCGTGTTGTTCCAGTATGGCAGCGCTTTGAAGTTGAGAACTAAACGAACTCCTACAAATATGATTGAATGGTCGTTTAAAGCGACACTTTTTTCCGGCTTTAATCAGCTTTAATCATAATTCAACGGTACAGTACGGATATTATTTACTTATTTTGTGATATTTATACCCACGTTTTTGAAAAAAACAGGGTATATTAAAATCGCCTCCGTTTGTCCGTCCGTCCGTCCGCCTGCCCGTCCGTCCGTTACCGCATCTCCTCCTAACCAGCTGAACGGAATTCAATCAAACTTAGGGTATGACTTCACCATATGATGACGGCGTGCAAGAGCAACATTATTTTTGTAATTATCTCTCAAATGAAACATTATGATGATGGCTCCACAACCAGGGTCCCTCAGGAGGTCAAAAGGTCAAATGCGCTAAAAATTCAATTTGTCATTTTTCTATACTTGGTGTATGTATTCGTCTACGAAAGATAAACAACATATCAAACGATTTTATTATTTCGAACTCGTACGTCTGCCCGGAGGCCCAGCGTGGGGTTGTGTGTGTGGGGGGTGCGTGGGGGTGGGGGAGGGGGAGGGGGATTTGGGATATATATATATATATGTTGGTTTTATTGCTGATAATTATGTCTCAAATAATGATGATGGGATTGCACTGTATACATTTGTTTCCTCCTTCGTCATCGGTGGGGCCTGGAGGAAGGGGCATCACATACACTAATAATTCAATTATGGTGTAAGGTTTTCGTCTATGAAAGAGATACAGCATGTCAAATGATTTATTATATAAAACTCGGAGTGTAATTTTAGAGTGGGTTACGAGTTCAACCCCGCGAAGCGGTACTTCTTTTTTTGTACCGCTATTGAATTCCGTCAAACAATCTTGGTTTTATTTAGTAAATATTCAATAATGGTTGGTGTGTTATATTTGTCAACGTAATTAGATAGTGTTTTATAGGCAAAAAGTTACGGATATTGTCCCTTTAAAGCGAATTGACCTGTATGAAGAAAACTTGGGTATTTTGCGACGGCGCGCCGTCGAATTCGTTCTAGTTTTGTTTAGGTATATATCCTTTCGATTGCATTGTTAATGTAAAAGTAATACCTTATGTAAATGTATCCGTCATATGTGATTGTGTGGTCAGTAGATCAAAGGTCAAGGTTGCCAATACCTTATATGGACATTTACATTGTCAAAACATTTCGCCTAACAACTTTAAAAGTATAACACCTAGGCTCATAAAAAGTCACAGGTGCATTGACCTTGGATAGCGAAGGAACATAACTGCTTTTTATGTCCGTATGTTAAAGATCAATATCACCATGACCTCATATAGACATGCGCATTCCGCGCGATAACTCGGAACGTATATATCTCCGCTCATGAAACTGTACATTACCCGTGAAAAGCAGACTATCCATATCGTTTGTGGGATACGCAGGTCAAATTTCAAGGCTTCCATGACCTCCTATTGACATACTCATTCCGTACAATAACTCTGAACAAATAACACGTAAGCTACTAAAGTTTCAAATAAACGTAATAATGCATTTGGTAAGATGAAGGACACTATTGCTTTTGGATCAGTAGGTAACAGATCAAAAGAAATATAAAAAGATTGGACAGGGAAAGTAGCATTCAAGGAGGACAGTAAACCACAAAACACAGAAACAAACACGCAAACAGATATACAAGAAGGCAAAAGCAATAATAAATGCAAACGGCATCACAAACACAAAAAGGGTTGACAATAGGGCTACCGCCTTGGAACGGTCAGTGGCAAAGTAGGCAACTGGGGGTTTAAACCGGTTCTAGGGTGCACCAAACCTCACACTTACCCTACCGTCATCCCATTAAAACAGGACAGTGTAAATAAAGAAATCCCCGCCTGATCTAATCTCTAACCAACAAGGCAGCATCAATAGGCAATATAAGTAAAACACGAATATGCTCGTGTAAATATAATACAAAAAAACAATAGCCTAGAAAGCCACAATGAAGGTACTCAATGACTTTGCAGAAGCCAGAGCAGTAAGAGAATAAACCATTAAGATCACAATGACTTAATATGGACATGCGCATTCCCCGCGATAACTCCGGAAGCATAACACTGACGCTCTTGAAACTATTGGTACATTGAACTTGGTGGAAAAAAAAACTCTATCGCTTTTTTGATCATACGGTCAAACGTCAAGGTCAAATTGACCTTAAAGTGGTTCAATCCCAGGAAACGCTTTCCGTGCTGTAACATGTAAATATTAATACATACAACACTGAAATATTTATACAAATAGTACCCATTGTTAAAATAAAGACCCATACTTAGTTTGGGATAAGTAGATCAAAGATTAAGGCCACGGTTACCCAATCACGAAACACGTATTTTGTACTGTACGTTGTATACTATGTTATCTACAGTCTCGACATTTTATACACATAGTACCTGATGCAACAACGAACCCTATTGCTTCCATTGTAAGTAGGCAAAAGGATAAGATCACTGTGACCTGAACCTGAAAACATGATATTTATGAACTTTATAACCTAAACACCATCACCTATACGTTTGTTTGTCAGTATGTCAGAGGTAATATTGACCTGATATCTAGGAAACGCGTTTAAAAGACAAAATAGTCGCTGTTAGGTGAAATGTATTGTCCCAAAATCTTAAGGAAAGTCTATTAATAACCTTAAAATTGAACTTTAATGAATAGTTATCCTTTAACTAGTCGAATACACGTTTTGTTTCTTTAGCAGAGTACATAACATGTTTCATAGGCAGATAATTCGAGAAGACGTGGTTTGAAGATGCCAGATGTATAATCCTTGTTGCAACTTTAGAAGCAGGCTTCCGTAAGAAACATACATGTTAAATACTCTAGAAATACTTTGTAACCGCGTCCTGCCAACAAGTAATTATGAATATATAATTTGTGAACGGAGAAATAAGCTCAATGTATACAATCAGTGATGTTTATATTGTAAGTTAACTATTTCACAATTGTACAGAGACTTCATAGCGAGCACAGCTTGCTCCTATAGTATCATGCAGGCGAAAAGTAAACATACCAATCCATCCTTTGAAAAGTCTTGGGTCATTTACGGTAGTTTATGGGCGACTACAACCGTAAAGTAGAATATTTTGTTACGAAATCAACAAGATAAACATTCGTAAAAATCATTAAGAATGGTGGTTTCCAAGCAGAATGAGGTGAAAAAAACATTAAAAACCTTTCTCGAACTCATCCAAAAATGACAATGAAATTGCATTTTTACCCATGTCGCCAAAACGGCCATTAACCGGAAGCGTAGCCCAAAGTGTTACCTTGCACATAGTTCATTGGCCAAAATTCGTCAACACAATTCACAATTTAATAAATGTAGAGTTCGTGTCGCAGAAATTAGATGTCTTGCTAACCGATTAGGATAAACAAATGATTTGATAACTACCGTTGAAAAACATTTTTCATTTGTTTATCAGTATCGCCATCTCGTTTTACCGTAAAACCATAAATGCAATCCGAATTCTTCGCAGATTCGTCCACTATCGAAAGCCATTGACGGAAATCGACGAGGTTATACCGTTTTCATTCGTGCCAAACCCGAACAACCTGGCAATTTCCGGAAATGTAACGGAAATTATAATAAAATGACAAGACGTCATTGATTTACGTCATCATCGTATGTCATCACAGTATGACGTATTGTCAGTTAGTAAACAATTAGTGAGCAAGGTGCTTATTACCGATCCATCTTTCTTTATTTCTTTCTTTCTTTTTTGCTTTCTTTCTTTCTTTCTTTCTTTCTTTCTTTCTTTTTTTCTTTCTTTCTTTCTTTCTTTTCTTTCTTTCTTTCTTTCTTTCTTTCTTTCTTCCAATACTATTGACGTATTGTACACATACTTTTGATTATCACAGTTCTGTGGATGAGTTTACCTGCATGCTTTTTTTGTGATAACCACAGAAGTTCAGCGAGATTTTTAACCTGAATAGGGTATTTCTCTCCCTGCACAGGGGACCAAATAGATTTACATCCATAGGAAGAATGACATACTTTCACACAGTAACTTTAACTATCTTGCACGAATAAGTTCTAGATTTAAGGGAGTGCGTTTTCAATTTTCGAGACGAGAACCTCCGGGAGTCGAACCCCAGACTTCTATATCCAGAGGCAAGTAAGCTAACCACTCTGTCATCGCATCTTTTACCGCAAAATAACATTATGGTCCATTATGAAAAAAATTAACTACTAGTATTTAGAACAACACCAGGTCTAGAGTGACTAAACGATGGTTAGGCCCCAAGATGTTACTCATACTGACAGGGGTAGGAACAGCCTCCTTCCCGAGATCCCAATAATTTGACTGACGTGGGGAAGTTCAAAAAGTATTTTTCCCATATAATGCATTTTCGGGCGCTTCGACTTTTTATCCAAAAAAGGTTTTAATGTGTTGGGCAAACCGAAATTAAGACATCCTGAAAAATTGATAGCAAACTATTGAGGCTAACTGAAGTTATATTTGAGATTTCTGAATTGTTCGCTGTCCCAGCAACACGGCAGATGTACATAATACCCGAAATAGGGTAATGCAGGATGTAGACAGATAGATAGGAATTTACATACAAAAAGCCTCATCTAAATTGATGGCTGTAAAATATTTATTTCTTAACCGAATTTCGAAACTTAGGTGTTTTTATTTACCACTAAAATTGCCAGTTCCAATTATATATACTGTATTTACATTTTGTTAAAATTACTCACTTACATAGGCCTTTGGCTTAAACAAACGCCCGAAATAATAGCAAATTTGTCGGGTTTAGAATCCACCATATAAATGTGCACAGAATTTTCTTAATTTTTATTGGCTGGATTGTGTAGCAAATCCAGGATTACAGTTTGGCGATTTCCATCTGTCTGTCCGTCTATCCGTCCGTCGTCTATGAGTTTTGAAGTTTTCGTTAAAGTTTTTGTTTTTTCCTCATTTCTCAAAAATGAATTGTCGAAAAGCTATGAAACTTGACACTTGTTCAATATCATTAAAAATATTATATGAAAATAACCCTAACTATGTCATGTATTTTACCTGGACTATCCCCCCTTTTCACACAGATTCTTCAGTTAACATGTTAAATTCGCAATACGGCGTTCGCACCACCGACAGAAACATAAGGGTCAAATAGGACACTCAGTTTCTTAAAATGTAAATGTAGAAGCTAATAAGTATCATCAGCACAGCTAGTGCTAAACATCAAGAACGGCGAAACAAATCAACATCTTTTCTACATAGCATTTTATGAATTTGGTTCATTTTCAATATTCTGAAAATGGACCACCATTTATTAAATGTCAAGTAGGAAATAACAAATTCCTATGTTTTAAAAACATTGTACTTTTCTCAAACATATTATCATCATAATGATTAGACAATACGTATTAATCAATTTAACACACGTTGAAGACAAGACGTATATTCGAATAAAAAAAGCTTAAATAATATATATACATTTTTTCGTAATGGCATTACGTTGAAACCGTAACTGGATCATGACTAGATAGCAGTTCGAAGTTCGTTCCATGCCATATCTGTCCTATCTGGGAACGAATTGAAATTTGACCGAAGCATTGTGGTGTACTGGCTAGAGCGTATGCTTTGCATTTGGGAGGTCGTGGGTTCGAGTCCCCTGACCGCGTCATACCAAAGACTTTAAAAATGGAGTAGTCAATTGTAACCCTTGCCTGACGAACAAATAACGGGTAGTGCTATGACCGATTGACCAGTGTCAGAATAATGTGACTGCGGGTATCATGTCTACTACGGCGTGGTATTCCAGTGTGGCAGCACTATAAAGAAACCACTGAGTTTGCTGCTTCAAGTAGACATATCATCACATCATACACAAACACATATATAAAATTCCAGACTCCATTTTGCCTATAATCGTCGGGTAGGACGCCTGTCGTAGGCGGACGGACTATAATCCTTAGAAATGCACACACACACACACACACACACACACACACGAATTGAAATTTGTTAGGGGTGGGATGTCACGATTCATAAAACACGTACAGGTAGACTTGCACTAGACGTGAGAATCATGGCTCTTATGGTGGTATCATGGTAGTTACATATCATAAGATCTACGATTCTCGTGCATACATACCGCGCAATCAAACAAAAACTGTGCTCGCCCTATATGTTTAACCTATTTCATATTAGCGCGCTCAAGCGAGCTCTACAGTAATGCGAGTAGCAAATACTATGGGGAAAAAAACCGTGGTAAAAAAAGTCAAAACACTGTTAACTCCCTTGTTAAGTTGAGGTCAAGGCTATATTCGTTCTACTCCCAACTTCCATCTCTGTTTGGTATCCGGCCCACCACTATTCGCGTTGGATCAAGTCCATCCAGTTGGCCGGTTACCAGACTTCATTGTAAATGTGACGTCATTAGGTAAACAACCGTCTGGCAATTTATAAAATAATGGTGATTATAACCAGTTGAGAGTCAAGGTAACGGTATTTCTACCTTATCTTTAAAAGCTACTGCAGTACTGTATCGATAATCTAAAATACGATGAACATGTAACCATTATTTTAATGTGAAAACGCATCGCACTTTAGTGATATAGATAGATGTAACGGCAAAGTCGGTGGGTGGGGAAATTTTAACCACTGCAGTGCAGTCTGCTGTTGCCAAGTTTCCAAGTAATGTGCGCGTTTTTATTTAGAACTCAGTTGTTGAACGGTGCTTAAAGATTCAATTATTTTTATTAAGTTTTGAAAAATGGTTTGGCGTAGGAACAGGGGTGGGGTGGGGGCCCAATAATCTGAGTGGGTGGTGTGGTGGGGGGGGGGAGGAGAGGGAGTGATCAGAGTATGTTAAAAGGGGCCTGGGCGGCAGCGTATGTTTTGTCTCCCACTTCACCAACTGCCTCCCCGCCACCACCCCCCCTCCCTCCCCACAAAAAAAACAGTGTCGTGAAATTTTACAGTCTAGTGGCAATTTTTTTTATTTTAATTAAGAAATAATCTGATCTGTATCTGATGAATACGTAGTAGATCCCAATACTGGTATTTCACTACGGGGAAATAAAAATATAGTAAATACGTACCTGTGTTATCGCTGAATAAAATACAGTTAGGAGTTCGGATGGTTGCGTAGTAATTAAATCACGAGTGAATTAGCACGAGTGATTAATTACTCACATCGGAACGATTCTATTCGATTCTAACACAACTATAACCCCATTGTTTACGCTATTGTGGGGGCACTATATATTATCTCGGAGGTCAAGGTAATCAGACTTCTATGTTTAACTATGTCTATATATAGCTTGCGCTGTATGACGTCAAACGTTCTCAGCTTGTTGAAGTTGTTCAAGATGCTTATTATAATGTTACATGTACTGATCATATGAAGATGGGTTTATATCGGGTGTGTGAAAGGTTCGGGAGCATGACAAGTTTGTTGTAATTAACATTTCATTAAAATTACTGTTGAGTTTGTCTTCGTGACGTATACATGTATTTACCAAGTGGTGTCATGTAACGTGGCGCTTCCAACATATGAAATATACGCGGGGAATTAATGGATGACGTTCGCGGATTAGCAGGTTGTGACACTTTTGATCGTGATTTTGGCACCGAGTGAAGATAAGAAATAGTTTGCGGAAGACATGTATTTACAAGTCTGACATCTCGATATATGGCAAGGGCCTGACTGTCCTGTGGTCTGAGTATTAGAGTCGGGTCTCAACTTGGCCGCAACAAGGATGTCGCGGAGACTTTTAGGTCTCCTGTATACAATGATGAGTTTTCTAGGCAGCATTTTGTTCAGACGTTCTGACTCCTCTATGTGTGACCAGTGTTTATTCATAATCTGTTTCACATTGGGAAGGTCAGGATGGTATGTAAGCACGAAAGGTAAAGTTTGCTCTGAACTATTTGTCTTCGACTGGTATTCAAGGAGTTATTTTCTGTTAAGGATTCGTACATTGTCTATTGCAATGACAATGTCATTCTTGCAGTAACCTCGCCTTGTAAGGTGCTCCGAAAGTTCGCTTGCTCTGATTTCGAATGTATTGGTGTATGGACATATTCATCTAATAGGAAGTGCAAGACTGAACGGTATGTTCTTGCAACAGTGTTTAGGGTGGCAACTGTTGGGCAGAAGGTACTGGTGTGTGTCCGTGGGATTGGAGTAGAGGTCAACAATAATTATATTGTTCTCTATATGTGAAACTGTGTCTAGGAACATGTGTTTCTCATTTGAAAACTCTGCTGTGCATTTGATTGAGGGATGGAATGCATTGACCTTGTCTATAAATGCTTGTAAAGTGTCTGAAGCATGACACCATTGTATATAAACATTGTCAATGAAACGTAACCACGACAAAGGTTTCAGTGGAACAGATAGGAGGAGTTGTCCTTTCAGTCTGCCCATAAACACATTGACATATGAAGGTGCCATGTTTGTCCCCTTGGCGGTGCCTTGAACGTGGAGGTAGTTTTTCTCATTAAATTCGAAAGTGTTGCACTTGAGGATAAGCGTCAGGAGCCTAACAAGTATGCTGGTGGGTGGATTTTTATGAACTCTACGATCCCATGCCTCCTTACAAGTCAAAATACCTTCTTCGTGAGGAATGTTGGTGTAGAGGGATGTGACATCCAATGTTTACTAGTTGAGTGTTTTCTGGGACTGATATGTTGGACTCTAGCCTCCGAAGATAGTATGTGGTGTCTTTGATGTATGACGATAGAGATACAACATGGGGTCTCAGGTGAAAGTCTATTTATTCTGATATTTTTTCTGTGGAATGATCGTTTGCCGATACTATTGTTCGACAGGGATTACCTGGTTTATGAATCTTTATGAGATTTGTGAGTTGTTTTTACTTTATCCTGCAGTATCGATTCTATGTCTTAGGTATTGAGGTAGGGTTATTCACTCACACTCTCTCTCTCTTCATAACTAATCATAAATGTCAGCGTACAATTTAACCTTCATCCTACCAGCAATGTTTTATTATTAGTACTTGTGTTACTTCCCTCGATCAAAATATCTCCATTTATTTTATTTTATTTGTTTAGCCTTATTCATTGTTTTTATTAGCGTTGGAGTTGCTTTTTATACTGTATCCTGCAGTATCGATTATAGGTTTTAGGTTTTGAGGTGGGGTTTGTGTTATCTTTTTCACATCTTTACTCTCTCTTCATACCTATATGTCAGCGTACAGTTTTCCCCTCATCCAACCAGATATGTTCTTTTATTAGTATCGCATTTGGCTCCAGAGTGTCTATTCAAACTAAGCAATCCCTGCAACACTGCCGAACGATAAGTTGCTTTTTAAAGAGTTTTATTTAAACTGCCTTGGATTTTAGTGTTTTTTTGTTTCGTGTTTGTGTACACCTGATGAAGGCGTAAGCCGAAAGCGCTTGGGTTTTATAAACTGTAGCACTGTATAAATGTTTTTTCCCCATAATATATATATGTGCTTTTTTCCCCATATATATATATATATATTCGTGCTTACATACATGTACCATCCTGCCATTCCCAATGTGAAACAGATTATTAATAAACACTGGTCACACATAGAGGAGTCAGAACGTCTGAACCAAATGCTGCCTAGAAAACCCATTATTGCGTACAGGAGACCTAAAAGTCTCCGCGACATCCTTGTTGCAGCCAAGTTGAAACCCGACTCCAATACTCAGACCAGATCAAGTAGTCAACGTTTAGAGTCAGAAGAACATAAAGTTTATGCGATATGGAAGAATAAACAGGAATGGAAACAAGCATAATAAAAGAATATATAGACATTTATGTTGATATAATTATATTAATATAAGGTTTATAGAGTAAGGCTCCTGATTGGAATCCCGTTCTGGGAAACTGTTTCTTCTTAAGAAAATGTGAAATGTAGGAAAGATAGATAAAAGTGTGATTTGAATGTATACATCGATTGATGTCTAGCTTATATACCGACGTTTTTAAACATCTTCATCCGTGCCTCAGTGATATTTATTAGTTGTCATTTAAAGTATTAAAATATCTTGAACATCTTTTGAAACAAGTTGGATCAAAATGAAACGGTCGGCAGACTATGACTATTGGAACATTAAACCATTTAGAAAATATATGTTCATACGTTATTTCATTGTGTTGAACTGGTTTAACATAAAATGTAGATATAAAAGTCGATCAGGAAATGTAGCATTCAAGGACCACGGTCAATCAAAAGCACGCATAAAACCAAACAGCAATTACTAAAATACTAGATATGACATTAGAAACACAAAAAGGTTGACAATATAATTTCTCGATTGACTATTTGGTTAATAAATACTGAAAAGGGAATCCCTTGGAAGCATCAAACACAAGTTGAGTAAGTTGTTTATGTTTTAAGTTACACTGTTATTTTTGTGTACACTGAGATAAATATGTTTTGAACTTTTTATTGTCACTGTCCATTTCATCTTTAGAAAATGTACTTTTCATGTACATATGTAAGTTTCTCTTTATTATATTTCAGATATAATTGATATCAACAGCTAACTTCTCAGTAGTTAAACTAACGTCAAGACAAAATGTACGTATGTTCCAATGTTACCTTTCGTGCTAAACGCTGCTACTGATCTTGTCAGAAATTAACATCGACCTAAACAACCCTAAATATTATTATACCAGCACAGGCGCAGATCAAAACCTCAAATCAAAATACCTTAACGAATATTTACCGAGAGGACTGGGAAGGGTTTAATCTAATGTTGGTAGAACTTGTTACCCAACACATTTGTCATTATAATATGTCTATCGTATATATGTTTATATTTGCTCTGTATGTAAAATATCGGCAATAAAATATGTTTAAATCAAACGAGTATGAGAGTGGACCTTGGGAAATGGCCGAACACGACACATACGAAATATTGCAGTCTCGGTTTGATTGATACTGTTCATGAACGGTAGTGTAATATGCTAGCTATCGCTAACGCCCTCTATCCCCGGGCTGAGCAGAACTCAATATTAATAAAATCAATAGATGGAACAGATATTTCGAACCTTCTTTTATTAATTTCTACATTATTTCTTTCTCATTTACGTTTATGATTTACCGTGCTTGTATAAAGATACATAATATGTTCCACCATGTTTGCCACCACAAGCAGCTCCTGTCGGATTCGTACATCTGGTTTTGCATTGCTTCTCTGTATCGGAGGTTTGGCCAATGCCATTGATTAAACAATAGCACTTTGATATACCATCAGGTTGAATGTACTGCAATATACACAAGAGCTGTCTAAGAACAGCGCAACTCGACTATTCGAATTTTCAGAAAATAATAAATTATATAGCCAGTATACACCATCAGAAAACCAGGTTAAAACCAGGCTAAAGAAAGTTGTGGTCAAAATGCAACTCGGGGAGGGAGGGGATGAGAATTTAGCATTTTTTTATTGTGGCCTCATTTCAGTTTCTTTTATTGATATTTCATCTGTGTATCTGAATTTAATCTAAATTGTTTTATATGTAAACGATTGCGTTCAAATTTAAATTTTAATATCCAAATAATGGAAGATAAAATGAAAAATAACACATTCAATTGGTGATGATGATGGGGTGGTGGGATTGTTGGGGGTGGGGGCGAAACAAATTGATCAAACAAAACAACACAGAGATATGTGAAAAAGAACAACAAAACATTTGGGTGGTGGTGATGATGGGGTGGGAGGGATGGTTTGCGGTTGGGCGGATGGGGTAGGCACATCATTGATATAGGCGTATATTATATGAAACAAAACAACAGACATATGCAAAAAAAATTAAATAATAATAATAAATTCGGGTGGTGGTGATGATGGGGTGGTGGTATGTTTTGTAAGTGGGTGGGGTTAGGGGGGTGGCGAAACAAATTGATAAATTGATAAAACAAAACAACATAGAGATATGTTAAAAAATCATAAAAAACTTCGGGAGTTGAGTTTGGGGGATAGTTGGGGGATGGGGGTGGGACGTGGGCACAACATAGCTATAGTGTAGAATTGATAAACCAAAACAACACAGAAATAATTAAAAAAATATCGGGTTTCTGGTCGGGGTGGGTGGGTTGGTGTTAAAGGAGGTGGGAGCCCATACCCCAATATGGGTGGAATATGAGAAAGATGAATAGTGATATAAGAAATCCCAACCAAAATTTGGATGACATAAGACAAATATTTTGATCTGTATCATAACTGATCATACAATGGGAGTTTCCTAATACTGTCAGTTAGTTGTTGGTTAATCATCTGAACACCTGTTATTGTTTACCTGCTCTAAACTTAGTTTCTCTGGAAGTTTCTGGAAAACTATGAAGTCTGGGAGTTAAGAGGTATTGCCATATAAGGGGAGACAAATCGCCGAAAGGTCTTGTGGTCAAGGTATGCATACAATGAGGTAATCAACATGGCGTTAACCTGTAGCTACACAGGGCGATGTCCATATGTGGGGCATGACTAACTGCCGAGAGGTAGTCTGGGGGAATCTTCTAATATAATACTGAGCGCAAGGAAAGTCTAAGAGAGTAGAGGGTCGAGGGTCAGATTCAATAGTCAGTCGGCCTTGTATCCACAAGATGGATCCCCGCAGTCTAAGACAGAGTGTGGGATACGTTAAACTATACTTTTGAAGCTAATATAGTAGGGCAGTTGTTCAGCGTTACATAATAATTTGAGGATTTGGACATTTGAAAGTTTCTAAATACTATCATACTGTGTGAACCTAAGACATTTAATAATAGGGACTATTTAAGTAGTTAACAAATGGAAGTACTGAAAACAACTATACGAAACGGATATGCATATATATATATTATATGCCCACTCATATGAGCTATAATTGTATGTATGTATGCGTCTATATGTTAATTGTGCCTCCAGACGAGCGTGTTATGATGTAGTGATACAGTTTATCAAGGTGTGTTGCAGCTACTTCTTTTAAGGAGTGAATTTATACGCTTGATTTCTGTGTATTTCGTCATAGCTAGGCGCCCTGCCGTAGTTCGTCCGAAGGTTGTCTGTCCTTGGTAGTTCACAAATGTTTCTCCCTATATATATATATATATATATATATATATATATATATATATATATAACAGGATGTTCATAGCGTATTACGAATGTGTAATTATTCGGACTGTTTTATATGTACCAATAAATTATGGAAATCACAACGCGAATTCCGGACCTTGTTATTAAATGTACCAAGCATGGCATACTACCCCGTAGTGCTACAACAACAGCTTACACGCAAACCTTGATCTGCCTTTATTGCACGTTTTATGGGCCATCACAATTTAGGTTCCATGGGAGCCCAGAATTGGTAGAAGACAAAATTACTTATGCAACCCTTTACAACATACTATAAGTAAACCAATCTCCAAATTTAGTTGAGCCTGGACAAGAAATGTAAGAGATATAAATACACCTGTAAACTCAGCTTACACGCAAAATATGATGTGCAATGAGACACATATTAAAAGAATTTGGGTTTATGGGAGCACATGGGTTACAGGAACCAATATTACTTAAGTAGCCCTTAAGATAATGCTATAAGGAAGCTCGTGGCCAACTTCGATTGTGCTAGGATAAGAAATGCAAGAGATATAGACTTGTAAACCAAACAATTTGATGTGGAATGGGACACATTTTAAGAGCTATCATAATTTGGGTTCCATGGGAGCCAATGAGTTACAGGAACCAAATTTACTTACTATGCAGCCCTTACGATAATGCTATAAGGAAGCCCATGGCCAAATTTGATTATGCTAGGATAAGAAATGTAAAATACACAGACTTGTAAACACAGCTTACATGCAAACCTTGATGTGGGACGCCAACGACGACGCCAGGAGATTACATAAGCTCTCTTATTCTTCGAAAAGTTGAGCTAAAAATGGTTAAGAAATATCCGTATATGATTTACATACGATGTTACTTTAGTCATCCTGGTAAAACTGACACAGTACACATCGTTCACCAAAGTGGGTATGTATATCATAAATTTAGGTTACTACTACTGTTATGCAAAGAGAACAAACAAATTGTTAACAACTACAGTAACTTTACATCTGACAGCGTTGAACGTCCTAGTACATGTACAGTGGTCACTCATCGAATCATCGGTAGTAACAAATCAGTTGAATTTTCTTTTCATCAATAAAATAATATGCTTTGTCGTTCATTTTATGTTCATTATATTAAATGCCTATTCAACAGACACGCGCTTTTGAATACGACATTATCTCCTACAACTGCAGCGTAAATATGAATTCAACATTGACAAAGGTAACACCTCAAATAATGCACAATATATCCCATTACTTCCGTAAAAATTTCAAAATATTTGGTTTCCTGGTAAGAAATATTTTACACATGAACAAATGCATGTCGTTTGACGGGTTTGATAAGTTCAAATGACTGCCTTGACATTGTCAACAGTGCACAGCGGAGAATCAGGGGTCGTCTCAAATTTGCTTTAAGAGTATTCTTGATGTTCTGGGACCATGAACAGTTTAATAAAGTGTTAACTTAATCATTTGATAGTCACATTTTGTTGATATAAATATATTCTGTATGTGCATGAGTTGGTGGTGATGAGTGGAGATGGATACTGGAGGTAGTGTGTGTGCGCGCGCGCGTGTGTGTGTGTGTGGGGGGGGGGGGGGGGGGAGGGGGCTTATATAATATGAAGCCCAAATGTTAAAACAGAGGACAGATGGCGGGGTGTTACGTAATCAAGGTCCACTGTTTTAAGACCGAGTATCAGCAATTTTTGGTTGTTTTTTCCGTACCTACCCACTTAAAACGACAACATCTTAGTTTCTAGAATAGTTTTTTTTTTAATTTCATTAAGGTTTTACTGTCTTCATATTGTTTCTTTTTTTAAATAACCTACTTAACCACTTACGAAATCCCGAGCAGGGAAATAGCAAACAAACTATTTATTTAGGATGGCCTAACAAAGGGGTCTAATATAATTGGAACACCAGTGTTCAATGTTTGAACAGAGTGATAGGTGTTTAATAAAACAAACTATTCCGCGCCACGAACGTGAAGCGGGTGTTATACTGTTGCCATTGCCTGTACAGGCGGATGTTGGCAGACAGACTTGTACATTTTCCTACACGTTCAATAAGTATAAATACGATACACCCCACTGTAAAAACGGGGGGCGTACGTATCTCGCATCTCCCCATATGCCAATAAATATAATACGTTAGAAAGACTATCGTCTGACGAAAAATGTTATCAAATACTAAAAAAGTGTTTTCAACCTCACCATATATTAATTTAATGGCTTTTTTTATGCCCCGCCACGAAAGTGTAGCTGGTATATACCTAGTGTTACCCTCGTCGGTCCAGACGGACCCACCCTCTCTCTCTATTGTGTTAACAGTCCTTAGCTTAGTTCTTATATCAACAAATTTGGGGTATAGGCCCATCCACCCTACAATCACTACCCAAAACCTGATTTTCTTTTTCATAGTTCTGTGTTGTTTTGTTTATTTGTTCCTACATCTATAACCCCGCCCGAGACCCCACCACACCCCGCATTTTTATACATATTTCTTTAAATAATACTAGGGGCCCCATCTAACACCCCTCCTTCACCACCACCCGAATTAGGTAGTATTCATATACTCTGTAGTGCGTTTTAGGAGTATTTCCATCTGAGGCTGACATTTGATGATTTATCCTGAATCGTTATCCTACACCATCTCTGTTTTTTCTTGCATTTTTGTATTTTTATTTTCTTGTTTTTGCAGACTGAGTGTTTAAGCAACTGCGTTAACTGCGTACTTTTAGTTACGCCCCTGTATTTAGCGTGCGTATGTGCTAGTGCTTCATTAATTAGTTATTGTTTCTGGTCTATATAAATATGTTCTAGATATTTCTACAGTATGTTTACAATCGTTGGTGAAAATCCTGTGTTTATATTTATACCAATAAATTGATTTCAATTAGATTGGCAAATGTTATACATTTTAACTGGGCTGATAAATCATATAAAACCCTGATTTTAATGACATGTAACTGTAAAAATACTTGGATTAGGCATAATTAATTTGTATATTAAAAGAGTTTAATGTGTTTGAAGATCACCTCTCGAGAATAAATAGAGTGAGCCTGACCTACATACGTCATCATACGTCACCAGAACGCGCGATTTTATACCACCGGAAGTGAACCGAAACCACCGTAAACAACTTCATTTTATAAATGAAAAATGCATAGTTTTAACTTATGAAGGTAAGAAAACAAACCGCATACACTTAGAGGAATTATATGTGTTTATTCAATCACGCCAAATATCACTAGGACCTATCATGCTATGAGCTACCAGCAGTCGTTGAACAAAACGTGATTCGATACCGTCGTGTGTACTGTATAAAGAGAATCTAAACGGATATCATCATTGATCCTCCTTCTAAACAAACAATTAAACAAAGGAAATATGTTTATTAAAAGTTTCTAAAATATTGTTTCACATTGAGCATTGATGTAAAATATTGTGCTTATTGTACAAGTCAGTTACGCAAATACGTGCTAATAATTGTGTTAAAATTGATAAGATTTTTTTCAAAAGAAGTAGTATGATATATTTAAAAATAACATGATGGGAAGTTTAAAGTGAAATAGACAACTAGTGCAACAATGAAAAGGGCGGTAATAGTGGAGGGGAATTAAGCGTAAGAAGTATCTATTTTTGAAACAGATTATGAAATGCTCTTTTTGTATTTCTTAAATCATTTTCTTGATTTACATCTCTCTATTGAAAACGCTACCCTGTCTACCATAAACGAATAACCTGTGCAAAATTGCATTATCGTAACTCTGATCTACCTTTAAAATATCAAAGTAATTTAAGAACTCTTCTGCGACAATGACTATCATAACCGACTTCAATGGCAACGTGATTTACAAACTTACGATCCTTAAACAAGATCCTTGTTCATGATCATTTTCATACAATCGTTTTATTGAGTCTATTCATGAGAGGTAAGTTAAAGTGCAACAGAGTTTTATATAGCACTACTTTTTTCATACTTTTATTTTAATATTAAAATTGGCCAACTGTCTTGGTGAAATTACTTTTGTATATATTTTTGTTTTATTGTGCATATCAGACTCAAAATGTTACATTTTACTTAAATACAGAATGCAACATTAAAACGGCATACTGAAGCGAAAAAGAAACGCAATTCGGGAATTTCCTCTATATATTGTACATATTGCACACTTAATTCCACATAAACTTAAAAAAGAAATCCCAAGATGTTATAAATGAAAAGGTGCAGTTAGTTAGAGACAGGAAGGACGCAACTGTGATGTTGTAGACGTTTCAATCACGGTACACTTTGTAACAAGAAATTCATAATTGTATTTTTAATTTTTGTATATAACAATAGTAATGTTTTAAATTTTAGCCAGCGCTAGGAGGCGTGAGAAGTGTTGCTCTTTACATTACCTCTCATGACTCAATGAAACCGAGTCTGCTACTTTTATCTCTTGTTTGTGTTTTTTGCTTTCAAGGGATCCAATTTTCAGTATGTATTATCATTCACACTAGCATTCTTTTAGTACTGTGTGGCGGCCGTAAAAAATTGTCCCGACTACAAATCAGTAGTGTTATTACTTACTGGTCCTTTGGGATCATTAAGCCCAATATTTTTGCATTTAAAGTAGAACATCGCTCAAGTCGATCCTAGGAGGCGTGAGAGGTGTTGCACTTAACAGTACCTCTCATGGACAGACTCAATAAAACCGAGTCTGCTACTTTTATCTCTTGTTTGTGTTTGTTGCTTCCAAGGGATCTCCTTTTCAGTATTTATTTACATACACAACTTTAATCAAACTGTCTAAGTATAAAAGCGACCGTAATGTGTTTTTTAAAAAAAACACGGGTCATAGAACATGGCCCTATGATGTTGTATGTTGATGCCGAAGACATGTTTCAAGCTTCCATCCATTATACGAAGTAGTTTCCGAGATACAATCTTACTTACAAAACTTAACCAGCTTACAAATACAAAACTTTTCTTTCTAAATTTAAAAGAGATCATACTTTTGTCATCATGCATGCATTTTAGAACCTGTCTCTATGCTGTTGTTTAATGATCCGAATCCATGTGTAAAGTTTCAACACATTATGTGAAGTAGTTTTCCAAATACAGGCTTCTATACAAAACTTTAACCAACGTTTCTAAGTCGAAAGGAGCCATAGTTGTGTTAATGTAAAAACAGAAGTTATAAAACTCTCTATGGTGTTGTCTAATGATGTCGTACATGTGTGAAATTTCAGTCTACTATGTAAAGTAGTTTCCGAGATACACTCTTACGTATAAACGTTTACCAAGGGGAGCAGACGCAGACGACGACGCAGAGGCAGACGACGACCAAGTGATAATAATAGCTATTTTGTTCTTCGAAAAAGTCCGCTAAAAATGGCCGTCAAAAATAAACGATACATGGCGATTTATTGTGTGGAAATGGTTTGTAATGGACGTACTTTCATGAAAATAATCAGTACATTCTGGTCACGCTTTGAGTCTCCCTAGGAAATAGAACAGCAATGCAGCTGTACAAATGCTGGCATTTAATTGATCACATTCCGCCTCTACAGCCTTACGTTGGCTATAAGAACTATACTGAGGGAAAAAGGTTTAGCAAGTTTTTTAGATGCAGCTGTGATTGCCAGTAATTGAGGTCATACAATATACTGACATTCTGGGACTTTACGGGCTTGACCCCTACGTCCATTTATTCGTTACGTCATTAATATGTTCGACTGTTATTTATGATGAATTCGAAATGTTGATGTGTGTTTAACTAAATATTGTGTCTATGGCAGTAGTTTCTTGATTTTACAACCAAAATGTATTGTTTTCAGGGTGCAACAAAAACTTGCTAAACTTCTTTCCGTCAGTATATTTTTTTTTTGACATGTTTAAGCAAGGAAGATGGAGAGTAGTGGGGTGGTTTCAACTTCTGTAAATTATCGTTAATCCAATATTATAGACCTGGCAAGAAAAGACGCACTTTTGACTTTTGACATCTTAGTGTGACATTGAACTTGATGCTAGAGAGTTGATCATGACGGCACTAATAATAAGAAATGTTCTCATAAAGTTACGTGAAGATCCGAAGCGAAATAGGAAGGACGGTAATTTTTCTCATATATTTTTTGTATTCATTTGATACTTTACATTGACAAAAAAATAGAATTTAATTTCGAATTAACTACGCTTTTGTTGGCTCGACTCCGCGCGATTTCAATGTGTCTCTATACAAAATGGCTATTTCACTTCATTTTTCAAGGAGGTGAACACATTGCACGTAATGAAACACACGCACTGCACAAACTGCACGCAGGCACTGCGCACACATCCTGTCTAAATAGGAAAAAATGGCTATTCCATTGCCTAAGTTACGTACACCGACGTTAGTTGTCTCTCTTGCACCTTTTTATCATTATCATACACCCACGGTAGTTATTAATGATACATGTACTACAGTTAACCTCACTTACAGCGAATACTCGGTTATAGCGAAGCTTTTCCCAGTCCCCGGCCAGCTTCTTCTTTGTTTCACATACAAACTTACGGATAAATCGAATATCGGATATAGCGAAATCTCGATTGTAGCGGAGCAATGTTTTATTTCCATTTATAAAAAGGGTAATTACCTTTTTTATAGCGAATCGGTAATTTTGTTTACAATACTTTCGGCATATTTCGGTACTTTCCGGTATCAAACGTAAGCCGGAGCAGCGCAAGTTTTCACGACTTTGTCAAAATAAATGACCTTATTTTCGCTTGAAAGAAGCTAATTAGACGGTAATTGATTTCTCTTTATGTGAGTGATTCTTAGTTGAGTGCACGTGGCGTGTAGAACGCCATTTTTTTGCCATTCAGCGTTGGATGACTGACCAGTTTACACGTTCAAATTTTAGATTCTTAGTAAATCTGTTTGCAGTAACTTACATAATATGGATGTGAAGACATTTCGTGATATTGATGTTGTCCGGGCTGTATTGGTTCCATTGATTATTGAAACGTTTGTACTTTTGATAGTTAACGGTCAAGTCCGAGATCTTATCCTGAGTGATACCTTGAATAAAAATATTATCGGATACATGTTTCCCATACGTGGGTTTTTCGCGGACGGCTCGGTATCACATTGATGGTGATCTGTTTAAAGTACGACGTGATTTTTGGAACTGATGCAACAGGGATTACATTTTATATCTTACTCCTGTGAGAAGGGTGAGTGTTAAGAGTAGGTGCTAAGTGGTGTTTGCAACTGAGTTTAAATGGTTATAACAAAACGTTTTTCACATCTTGTTTGGTATATTTATAAAGCGTGAGCATCTATCAAGTAGAACTACTTTCTAATACTCAGTTGATGCTCTTCATGAATACATTTTAAGAAATAGACCGCACTGTCATATTGCAGGTAACCTCAAATGGATACGAATTTTAATAAAAGAAATCGCCGCTTTATGGTAAATTTGCCATTCACTACCGGGCTTTGAACCGCACGCAGAGAAAATGCACATCTAAGTAAACAACAAGATATATAACAAAACAGCCTCTCTCTTTTACAAAATATATTAATATACAAGAAATCTGTGGATTCAAATTTCTTGCCTAACGGGGGATGGACTTGAAAATAAAAAGGTCAATGATGGTTAAATGAAAGTTTGTAAACATTTTAGTAACTAAAAACAATCGAGTTTGCCGTTTGCTGAGATGACATTTAAGTGCATTTGTTTAAAAACAAAATGTCATTCTATTAAAAACAAGAGGCCCAAGAGGGCCTGTGGATGTTCTACTGACTAAAACGGCTCTTATATCAAGGGTTGTCGACATAAAATTCCCATCAGTAGTTTTTTTAAAACATTGCAGAAACAACAGGGATAGGATGGCCTTAGATCGCTCACCTGGTAATCATGGGCAACAAGTCTGCTGTGTCTAGTCTGGCACTGGCATTTTTTAATTTGTCCCACTTTCTTCTATGAATGAAATTTCATAAAAATTGGGGGGGTGGGGGGGGGGGGGGGGGGGGTGGTTATATCAACATTCGAAACAAATATGGTAAAGATCAGATAAAAATCGAAGTAACTACAGATTTAACAAAGGAAAATACAATATAGCATTTTTCAACAAATCAAGGGCCATAACCTGTCGTTACTAACTAGATCAAGCTGGTTTTCGAACAAAAACGTTATATGCACAAACTAGACATCTTACCGATGCTTCCTGCCAAGTTTCGTCGAAATCCAACAAGGCGTTTAGGAGGAGTGGCGCCGACAAGAAATTTAAAAAGAAAAATGTCAAGGGGCCATAACTCCATCAAAAATCATCGAACCGGAAAAAAATGCAATAGGCACAGCAATGCTTCCTGCTAACACGGCGTTAACACCAAAAAAAAATAATGAAATAAGAAAATTAAAAAAAAAGATTAAAAAAAAATAAAGAAAAATTAAAAAATAAATCAATAAATAAATGAAAAAAATAAAAACTAATAATAACGAAATAAGAAAATTTAAAAAAAATCAATAAAAAAAAAAAAATCAATAAATTAAAAAATAAAATTTAAAAAAAAAAATTAAAAAAAAAAAAAAAAAATAATGAAAAAAGTAAAATAAAAAGAAATTAAAAAAAATTTAAAAAATAATCCAAAATAAAAAAAAAAAAAAAAATAAATAAACTTAAAAAACAAAAAACAAAAAAAAAAATATATAAAATACATATTAACTAAAATCAACAAATAACATTTTTACTAATAATAATAATAACAAAAAAAAAGGCCTAACATCTGGTAAAGTTTGGTAAAGATCAGATGAAAAATGAAAGCCCTATCGTATTAACAAGGCAAAATATAGCATTTTTAACTAAATCAAGGGCCATAACTCCGCTGTTATTGGTCCGATCTGGCTGGTTTTCGAGATTGTGCGAGCTATCATTATTATTAACAATTTGGTAAAGATCGGATGAAAAATGAAGGCCTTTGGCCAGTAGAGCTAAAAATCATCAGCTCCAAAAAGTAGGTTAGGGTCATAGATGAAATCCAGGCATCCAAAAAAAAGATGCACTACCGAAGACACAATTATGTCAAAATAGAATATGTTTTCTTCCAAAGATTAAGCTATAAATTAGGTTTAAAACATATAGTGCATAGTAAAGTGATGTAAATGTAACAATTAAAGTTATCTGTCTTTTGCTTGGATGGTGAAGGTCACATCCACATTTGCTTTGTCACGCTGTGATGTACCACTCAAGATACAACTATAAGCAAAGTTTTAAAAGTCTAGTGCATACAGTTTGTGAAAGATTGACCTAAACGCAAAAATTGAACCTAAAAATTAGTAAGTTATCTGCCCTTTAATTGGAGGGTCAATGTCACTTCCACATTTGCTTTGTCACGTTGCCATGTACCACCCAAGATACAACTATAAGCAAAGTTTGAAAGGTCTAGTGCATACAGTTTGTGAGAAAATGACCTAAACGCAAAACTTGAATGTCGCCGCCGCCGCCGCCGCCGCCGCCGGAAAAGCAACACCTATGTCACTTTTTTTCTTCGAAAGGCGAGACAAAAATTCTGTATAAATAAAAAGGCACTATTAAGCCACCATGTCTTTTTAAATTATGATATCGATTCAACATTTAAGTGTATTAGCTAATACACGGCATTGGTGATATGAACTAGCTGTCTGCGATTGGAGCTATTACTTTAAGAAATCGCGAATTTCTTCCCTGAAACGTTCTCCGTGTTATTATCCGTGTTATTATTTTGTCAACAGGCAATATACAGACAACAAGTTGTTGATATTTGATGCGTGGCGACGATCAATTTGAGCAAAAGCTGCACAGTTCAAAAGGGCTAAAAGTCCCTGGAGTCAAATTAAGCATCTTTCGAGTTTTTTTGGCGACCGCTTGCGAAGCTTAAATATAATCACTGCATTCCGTTTTTATATCAAGCAAATAATAACATTATCGAAGAAATAACAAAGCATAGCATACCCAAATTGTTTACCTTTATATTTTGGCATTTAAACCAGTTCAAGAAGAGGAGTTGGAACACTTTTGCATATACCTCCAAACAGAGGTAGCTCCGTATAATAGAAACCCTCAAATAGTATGCTATTCACAAATATATTCACAAATATATTGATTGTCATTATGTTTTGAAATAATACTGCGGCAGACAGATTGTTTCCATGAAAATGCGAAAATATGATATCAGAAAGTTTTTGTTAACAAAAGGCGTCACAAGGCCTCTAGGTTAATATATGTATCAAGATTCAAGAAGTCAAGCGATATAGTTTTGACGTTATTATGGGACTGACGGATTAAGAACTAACGGACAGACCTTGCGTGTTTCCCCGCAGAATATCTGGTTGAAGGATTAAACAGGTAAATATTTCTTCTGGCGGCCATTTTGGTAATACTGTCATGCCGATGACTCTATTAATATCCCTTTCCAATACATAATTGTATATCGATCACATAGTTTAAGTTTCGTATATGTTTAGCTATAACTAACACCTTGGATTGTACAGTAAGTAAAATACTAGCAAAGAAGAACTTAGGCATGATCAAAACCCGTGCATTTTCTTACTGATCCGGAAAACGGACATCTTTTATAAAATAATTGCGGATCAAGAGCAGTATAACATAATTTTCTATTTTAGAATATGTTATTTGTTTAATGTAAACGGGGCAGATGGAATGATTTATATTAAAAAATGTATTTCTCTCTAATAAAGAAATTTTGAAGTTTTAAACATATTTACTAGTAATGTAAGATGAAATAAAAAATACATAGTTCTCTTCACATTTTAGGAAACAGCCACCATACAAAATGCCATTCCTCACTCATTTGATATCAGTTACCATTAACATGATTAACATAAAGAAATTGTATCGCATTGCGGGTAGCATTATATGTATATTGTTTTTATTTTGAATGACATTTTGTCGGTATGAGATTAGACCGATACTTACTTTAAGTCCAAAGTATTCGCTTCCACAGGCGGAATAACATAGAGCTGGGTCTGCTGGAACGTTAAGTGATTTAACACTTGCATCAAATCCTAATATAGCGTCATCCGTTGCACAACCTACAAGGCCAAATAGGTTAAAATGGGTTAGGTAAATTTACTAAACGACTATTGCATACGCATTCACAGTAGATGTATGCAATGACAGATCAAAATCACAAGACAATAACTCTTGGATTCAAGGATTCATGGATATAGATATGGGTTCCGTTTTATTGGGATAGTGAAAGAGTGTCCTTTTTTCGCATGCCGCTGACCGTTTCAGCTGTTACCCCTATTGTCACTCTGTTTATGTTTGTGGTGTCGCATTCTTTACTTCTAATTTTCCTTGTGATTGGTGCTTGTTTTAAATGATACCTGATACTTACTTTTATATGAAACTTAGATATCAATCATGTCAATGACAGGCAAACAGTCTATGTTACATCATGCTTCACTATGACTCCAATAATTAGGCTCTGTTAGATTTATTACTGTTTGGTGTCATACGTTATCTGAACGGATCCATATATTAAGTATTACATGCGTATATTAATTCAAAATAAATTGGACATGCAAATAATATTAACAGAACAGAACAGATTATTTAATGACCTATATAAACGTATCCCGTCAATCATATGCAAATATATACAAATACAAAACATGACATGAACACTGGCAAATGTAACAATTGCATATAACTGCTGTGTGTGATAGCGAGCAAAAGCAAAGACTTCGACAAGGACTATCACAACCTGACTTCTTTGTTGACGTGATTTACAAACTTAAGTAAGATACTGGGTCATGAGCACATTTATACAATATGTATTAATTTTTTTAAAAATCATCAAAAGAGTTTATGCTTCTATCATTTTGCAACGCACTGCATGTTTAGTAGTTGACCCATTTACAGTTCGCTACTTTGCTTTCCTCTTTGATTGTGCTATGACCGGAAAAAAATTGTCTTGCCATTGATTTTGCATGTTTTATTGCGCTGGCTTCTTCCAAGTCATGGAGTACTTGTTTGTTGGCTTTGAAGGCTTTTGCTTTTACATGTTCACGTATACGTGATCATATTTGTGTTATACTTAGGCCATTATCAAAATTATGTTTGTTTGCCCGAACGCGACCTATCAAATGTAACAGGCCAAACTCCATTTATATACGGTCCCTCAATGTAGGCGATCCGCTATTTCACGATCCCACATGCACGGTCATTTCTTATCGTTAAGACTTGAGGTGTCTTCAACTATTATTTTGGAGGGAGGGGCCGCTCCGTCTGTAGCGGATGTAGCGTTGTTTTATTATGCGTTCATTCACTGAGACAACAGACTAAATGGCCCGTCACCTACTCTACCCGTGTGTCACAAAATGTCACGGGTAGAGCGTATTGGTCGTACATAGCTCTTGTAAATACTTGTTAGTTCCACCCTAATCCATTGTTGAGTTGAAACAAATGCACAATGTTCATGATACGGAAAACCGTGCACATTTTAAGTGGCCGCAATAGGGTGCCCGGAAGGGCCGTTTAATACGTTTAGTTTTGTGCTAATGCATGTAAACGTATAGGTCTATCTTCCTTGAAAGGCACAATTGTGTAAGGGTCCTTTCGAGTAGATTTTAATACTGCCAATTTAGCCACGTATGTCACGGACTGAACGAGGGAAATAATGGTTTGGGCGTAACGTTTGCTATACAATCCATTGTCTTCTAGTTCTGGCCGGGATTGCTTGATAGTTGATTTGTTTGGAGTAGGAGTTGGACGGCGAAATTCACAGGCAATATGTGGTCAGTATTTATTTTATTAACTTCTATCGTACATTTGTGTTCAGTGGGCGGCGCTACTTGGTTGGCGGTTACGACATCCTGTTAGCTTTATGTTTCTCAAACATTAACTTGAGACTAGCATATGATTTTGAAGTTACTTTATCAGATGTAATTATTGTAATTGATCATTAATTGTAAAACAATATTAATTTGATAACAGTGGATATTAGGTGCATTAGTTAACGTTGGCGTATAACTCAGTGATTGTAATACAAGATTGTTAACATTAGTTAACAATGAGATGAGTGACTAGTATAAATGTTCGACGCGTATGCATAGCGTTGTATAATATGGGCATTAGGTGACATACATGTGTGCATGTATAACTCAGTGAGTGTAATATCCGAGTGATTTGATAACGTTGTATATTACATGTATTAGGGGCATTGGTTAACAGCGACGTACATGTCGTTTACATGGCGTTGTAGAATATGTATACATTGCTACTCATCATTAGTACAGCTTACATATATTTATTAAATAATGCTTCGTTTGGGTAATGATAATTATGCAAGATTGTTATGTTTATCAACCGACATCTAAAACGTATGTATAATTACAGCCTAAGCCATCCAGGTTTGGATATAAGCCATCCAGGTGTGGATGTAAGCCACTAAGCTTCCACGCATAACGTTAAGAGCGGTGGAGAGGGTCCCCGTACCTGCGCAACATCGCCAGGTTCTAGTAGCGACAACCCCCGGGACACGAGGTGGGCCCGTTATCAGTCCTCACTGGAGAAACATCATCCACAACCTCAGTGGAGGTTAATCATCATACATATCGCGTCATTAACCCTTATAGAAGGCATTTGATGACAATATGTATACAGCTAACGAATCGTTTTATTACCGAGTTTTACCGTTTATCTACCGTTTCAAACCAGTTTGTCGTTCGTTTGTCGTTTAAAAACGGGTTTGCAAACGCTTAAAGTGCGCATGTTCAGAGTTTTTCCGTTTCCAAACGCTCTGAAACGGGCGTTTCCAAACGCGCGTAGTGCGCATGCGCATAGTTTTCAAACGCACGTAGTCCGCATGCGCAGAGTTTGCAAACGCGTTTTTGAGTTTTTACCTATTTTGCGTTTGACCAATTAAAAAAAGGACAGTATAATTCGATAATTATCTTCTACGATCGTTGGTTTAAGAGTGATTGATTGATGCAGCAAATGAAACAAACATTTATATTAATTAGAAACAAAAAGTTGTTGCTTAATAATTATGTTAATTCCTACGTGCAAATCCCATGCATTCACCCATCATTTATATTCATGCCACCATCGAGTTAATATATGCTTAACTAAATCTGTCAAAAATGACATACAGAGCCCAGACTAGATGCATCCTTTAATTAGCCGGGTTTTGGATATGAACAACTGTTTTATTGACGTCGACAATCATTAATTGTTTAATCCATATCTCGCGTAGAGTGCACTGCGATTGAATTAGATATTTTCACATTATACATACTGGAAGTATGAACAATAAATATTTCAAATTAATTAGTGCTGTAAAATTTAGTTTGTAAATAGATGGAATATACTCAGTTTACCTAATACATGATAGAGAGCCATAATGGAAATAAGGGCAAAACCCGAAAAATGGACAAAGAATGAATGAATGAATGAATGAATGAATGAATGAAAGAATGAATGAATGAATGAATGAATGAATGAATGAATGAATGAATGAATGAATGAATGAATGAATGAATGAATGCATGAATGAATGAATGAATGAATGAATGAATGAATGAATGATGAATGAATGAATGAATGTTTTACGGCCCGTCGACACATAAATAGTTCATATTGTGCGCAAAAACTGATGAAAGATGAAGGAAAGAAACAGTTATCAAAATTAATGTAAATGTATAACGATAAAACTATTTACAAGCAAGGAATGACACGGTAAAAGTAGTAACTATCCATAATTATGCAGGGCATCACATGCCCACTTGAAATCCGAGATTTAAATAGACAGACTGTTAAAAGAGTGGATTATACAAATACAATTTAATTAATGTTGATATTTAAATTTATATTAATTACAAACAATAGTTGAGGCATAATTATGCTAATTCCTATTCCTATGTTCAAACCCCATGCATTCACCAAACATTTATATTCATGCTACCATCGAGTTAACATGTGCTTAACTAAATTCATCGTTTAATTAGCCTGTATTTTCAATATGCAGCATGTATACTCTATCATGTATTAGCAACTGTTTTTGACATCGACAATCACTAATACTTTAATCCATAGCTCGCGTAGTGTGTACACGCGCACTGCGATTGAAGAGACATCAGTAATTAGATATTTTCACAATATACATACCGGAAGAATGAAAAAACAATATTTTAAATTAAATAGTGTTGTAAACAAAATCGCTTGTATTTTCATCCTTATTTGCTATATATACATATTACTCAACTGCTGATATAAAATGATCGATTTGCTGAATCACGTGACTTAGACTTATGTATGAAAAGGTGTATTAATATATGCATAAATGACGACGTACGTATGTACAAGTTAAATAAATATATGTTCTATTCTGTAAAAATAGTTTTGAAGTTCAGGGAATATACTCAGTTTACATAATAAATGAAAACAGCATTAGCCATAATGGAAATAAGGGAATAACCGGAAAAGGAAAAACAGAACCTACGAGAAATAGACAAAATATTAAAAGATTGTATTATACGAATACAATTTAATTAATATTAATATTTAAATTGGTAAACATCGTAAATTTCCATTGTTAATAATAATAAATAGGAGTCGAGTGTGACACAGAGGAAGATGGGAAGATGGGAATAGCTGATATGAAAAGCATTGCAGAATATATAGATTTCTATATAATTTGAGAGATATAGTACTGAATATGTTCATTTACAAAGTGGCCTCGGTGGCTCAGTGGATAATGCTTGTGGTTTGGAGCTAACACCTCTGCCCCGCGTTTATCCGATACATATCATATTCATTCTTCATTCTTCATATAAGCTCCCTCTGTCACTGTCCCAATATAACCTCATATGTTGGGTTAGCCCCATTATATGTTTACAGAAGTGTCTGAGTCATGCGCTAGAATCCAGTAACGTGTTTGTGATCCGTGTGAAATTAAGAATTATATTTATATATATATTGAATGCATAGGGAATGCACTAATGATTCTAAAGGGACGCGGAGCAATCTTGAAATTAAAATAAGCACCTCCGGTGTATCTTCAAATATGGTGTTCGTTTTAAAGGTACCCACGGCAATCTTGAAGTGTTTTAAATGGTTGTCTCGAATTATATAACCAGAATCATGTTTACTTTTAGCCTGGTTACATTTAAATAGGTACTATTTGAAGTATTCTCTTGTTCGTCTTACTTTACTATACGTTTGAATATATTATTGGTGCAATACAATACAATTTGCATATAACTATTATTATATCTAATATAAATTGCCGCGAGTTTTAAAGAAAAAGTACACTGAATTAACGAAGAAACACTAACGGGATGCCGCGAGCTTTTAAAGAAATTCAGGTTGTCTTTATCCCTTTAATATGAATCAAGCTGATTTAAATATTAATTAATTAAATTGCTCGTATGAAACATTTTTTTTATAACAACGGTGTACATAGCTATTATGTCATGTATTGTGAAACATATGTTCCTGGTTTAATCGAATACAATTATGCACTGTTACGATTGCAAAAAAAGTACACTGGTTGGAAATACAGCGTGAATAGCGGGTTAAATGCCTGAATACGCCGATATATACATTATAGTACAGAGTATGAACTTAGAATTCAATACTTTAAAATACACACGAACGACAAGAAACAGTCACAAAAGGCACGAATTTAATTGATCTTATAGAGGAAAGAAATTGACGGGACACCACGAATTTAAATAAAAAAGATCAAGACTGTCGTGTTTCAAACCTAAACAATAATGTTTCGAAATCTGCAGATATTGCCGTTATTGAGAGATATAAAAAAGTCATACAGTTACTTATAATAAGAAAAACGTATTAACTTAACTTTGAATAACTCGATATCCTGTGAAGTTATATTATTCAACTTTTACCGATTCCAATAAGAAAACAACGTTATCATACTTCATTGCAATGTGGTAAAATAGTTATATCTGGTTTACTTTTTTTTATTCCTAATTATTTCACAGACCTAATAGCTAATTATTAATATGTGCACACAATATATGCAGAAAGTACGAGAACGGAAGTAAACTAAATTAATAATGTGTTTTACTCCTTATAGATTTAAACTATTCAATAAATTAGTTTCTGAGAGTATCAAATACCAGATAGTTTTCGTCTGCTCGTATAGTTATTTTGACCAGTGCACATTGTATTAACAATACAAATAACATATACTGAAAATAAATGTCAGCCTGTTATAAAGTGCCTCTTTAATTATAAATTAAATCAGTATTCGTCGCAAATCATAGTTGAAAATGTTATGTCGCCTGATAAAATTATATAATACAATAAAGTATGCATATTTAAAATTTAGGATTGTTCCATGCATTATTTAGTTCGTTAATTGTGACTGGCTGATTGAGGTAAAAGGGAGTAACTGACTCTATTTCACAACGTGTGATTGGCCAACATATAAGACGCTGAGAACCCCAACTGTGACTGTAATGATAAGGTAAAGATGAACATTGTCCTAAAGCAACAAATCCGCTGTTGATATGTTTTTAATTATTAAATATCATTATAGATACGATGTTTTTTATGTTATTGATGTATACTTAGTGAAAATATGTTTTTAAACATAAAAATCGAAAATGCGAACAGGCATTGCTAAAATATCGAAAAAAAGGGGGAAAATCTTCCTCGTATAACTGAAGTGACGTCATTGGGAACAAAAAAATCCATCAGTACATAGGGAAAACACGCAAAAACAGTACAGCGTGTATGAAAATGTCGGAATTAAACTGTTTTTATCGAAAATCTGACAGTAAGTCACCGGCAACACCGCATATCTTGGTACATATACACTACTCAACTTCTATTCATAACTTTCACATCCGGTCAACTTCCGGTAGGTTGAAATATTCAGTAGGTGAAAATAAAGGGGTTTATTCGGACTTTATCCTCAATCTCTATATGAAAAATGAAAATATTAGACCATGATTTAAATTAAATGTATCCATATTGGTGTTTCAAAATCAGACAACACCAAAAGAAGATACATAGATGTACATAAAAAATAAAGCTTTTAATATAATTATCACTACAAACTAGTTTTATAAAGGGCTAAAGTCAGTTGAGCACCAACGATAAACACCGAGTTTACCCACTACCAGAAAGTGGAGGTATTTTATTTTATTGATCACTGATTGGTCAAAATAGTTTGATGATGTCATGTGAAAGTTATGAATAATCGGAAACCCAGGTTTGTTTGTAAATAACAGAAATATTAAAAGCTGGAAATGACCGAAATACATACCAATCTTTTATTAAGTTTATCAACAAAGTAATCTAAAATCATTTTTTTCCAGATTACATTGCTGATAAACTTAATAAAATATCGGTATGTGTTTCGGTGATTTCCAGTTTATAGTATTCGTTTTATTTCAAAAAACCTGGGTTACCGATTATAAAAGTTGAGTAATGTATACTTAGGGCGAAATTCAGTATATTCCGAATGCATGGGCATGGTCTAATACTTGTTCATTAATACGAGCGTAGGATAATAAGGACTTTACTTTTGCGGAAAAGTAGACATTGAAAAAATATATTTAGTACGTGCATATTTTTCAAATAATTGATAAAAAAAACACACAAAAAACAACATAATAAATGACACAGCATCTAATTTCTATAGTACCAGGGAGTATATATATATGCCGTAAGTCCCCGCCACCTGGTGACCAAAACACTCGAGGAGTGGATCGTATTAAATTTGGATTTGCAGTATGACATGCTCTCCACGTGCCCCCAACTAACAATATACCACACATCCACTAATCACCTATTGCGTAGCCCTATTGAAATACAGCCTAATTAGGGTACATACGTCGGTATATGACAAAAGCACGTACCATTTAGGGAAACATAGTTTTATGAGACATTTCCTGTTTATTGCAATTCCGTGAGCGGTGCAATACCGCCGCGGCGAGCCACGTACTGCACAAGACAGATATGTGATACGGATATATGATGCGTGGCAAACTAGTTTATCGCGCACAAAGAGATAAACATACTATGATCTAAATATAGCCAAATGTATCATGAGCACGATAGTATGTATTATGTACTTGTAGAGATTGAAAAAACAGACCTATTCTAATTCAACAGCTAAACAATCACAGCGTATATAAAGATCTAAGACCATATCCCTTTCTACAATTTAGCATAAGTATATCTGATGAAAAACTAAGATAATAGTACAAAAACTTTTATGTTACCTCATTTATTAAGTTGCATGTTTTTTTAAATGCACGAATTATATCGTCCTTCCGCAACTTAAAGGAAGTACACCAGGCTTTGGAGGCAACACGTGCATTAATAAAATACAAAGCTATGAAATTACTAAATTATATTGTGAAATGGCTCTAAGATATAGATAGATCATTAGGCTTCCTATACTACAGCGCAATAATTACTAATTATGAATTACAGCAAGGCTTATTAGACCATGGAGTAATCACCAGATTATAAATAGCCGTCACACGTGATCACCGCGGCGATACTGACACATGACGATCGCTTTGAAAGATGTTTATTTTTTTACCGCCAAGATTAAAATAGCTATCCCTGGCACGTAACCTTAGTTAGTCAATACCATATTTATGTCTTGTATTGTATGTGTTCGGTGTAATTTACTTTGGTCGTTTATGGCTCATTTAGTTCATTTTTCTTATTTTAATAGCGAAATAATATATTTGAACAATTTTAAAAGAACTACTAATCCTGATGTACTCCCTTTAACCAAGTGAAAATCGATATTAGAGTGTATGGATAAGCGAGTGTTCTACACAATTTAAGTGTACCCATTTCACATCAGTAACCGGCGCTATAACAAAATACGGAAATATTTAAATGGTGTTTAATGCTTTGTCAACACATGCAATGTTATTTAGAGCCGTCCCAGAAGAAGGGTTTGGGATACATACAAATCCGATAACTTGAGTTATTCGGAATAATGAAGATATGCCTATGGTCCCTTAACGTGCTCGGGAATACTTATATAGGTCCGTGAACGTCCCTATTCGACGGACGAGGCTATGAAAAAGTGTCAAGTACGTATAGTTAACACCAACTTTCATTATATATGAACATTAATAGTTCCAAGCACAATGCCTTACACTGAGCTACCGAGGTAGCTGTCTAATGGAGAATGAGTATAATTAAGCATTATTAGTTGCAAGCACAGTTTAATTACCTGACTCTATTTCGATGCGATTTCATTGAATGCGTTATACATTTAAATAAACGTTTCAAAACAAATTCAATTAAAATAAACTTATGAAACACAACAACATGTAATGAGACGGAGAGCGCTTATATATATCTGTGTGTGCGTGTGTGTGTGAGTTGGATGGGTTGGAGTGGAAGTGGGGTTTGTGGGGGAGGAGGTGAGGTACGACGTGGCGTGGTGGGTCGGGGAAGGCTTTCTATCCATTTTGTTTCAAAAGAACTTTCACATGGTCTAATATTCTTTATTTTTCATTCCTTTTTCACCCCTTACTACACGTTTGTTAAACAGCCTGGTTGAATTTTTGCGTATACATGACTGGTCGATAACAATAATTGTATATGTTTGACACTAATCAAGTTGATATATTTATCAAAGTAACATACATGTGACATGCTTGTTTTCTTTCATAACATTAATGAAAAGTGTGGTCTAATTAGAGATAAATAATTCCGTTCATAATATAACAAAAAGCCGTAAAAAATAGTTCACAGTGTTCACCATAATACATTTTATGTAAATAACGAATACATACTAAATATGGCGACTAAAGTGCACGTGTCGTCAGTTGGCATTTCGGCTAATTGGTTTGTTGTATAGCAATTAATTAGTACACTTTCCATTATACATATACACTTGGTGCGTCAAATCAGTGATCATCAGAATGAAAACATGAAAGACTGACAACGATCCTTGATTATGAATATACCTTATATTTAATATGTATAGTCAACTCCGCCGTTCAGCGTGTCAGTTATTATGATTACACAACACATAGTACACACACACACACACGCAGTAAGCGTGTCATTCATTTCATGCGCGACGGCTGTTTATTCAATCCACTTAGTGTTAATCACATAACGCAAATAAATATACATGTATCATATAGCTAGGTAACTCATTCTTTATACAACACCATGTATAGCTTAACAAAGTATCGCCATTAATATAAAATAGTATTCGTCTGCTATGAAATAATTATATAGATTTATTTAGCGCAACGGTAGGTTTTAGTGGTTAAATGATCTGCATTCTCATTGGTCAAACGGAAAAACGCAGAAACCCGTTTTTTACCGTTTGCTCAGTCACCGTTTACAGTTTAGGCGTTTCGCGTTCTGATTGGCCAAACTAAATATCAGCAACCTGATTGGCTAAACTTACAAACGCAAAAAATCGAAATGAGACAAACCCGTTTACAGTCGAAAAAAACATTGGAAACGTTTTTCTTCAATTTCCTCAATCTGCAGAACCCAGTTAAACGCGTTTGTTTTGTGCCGCGTTTTGAGTGAGTTTTGCTATCGTTTCAAACTAGTTTGTGCTCGGTAATAAAACGGTTTAAATCTTTAGTGCTAAATAGTGTCGTTTTAGAACAAGCTGATATTCAAGCGTTCAATCATTGGAAGAAACATTTTCTTAAAATAATGGATACTAGAATAAAAGAAATATAAAAAGATCGGACAGGGAAAGTAGCATTCAAGGAGGACAGTCAACCACAAAACACAGAAACAAACACGCAAACAGACAAACAAGAAGGCAAAAGCAATAATAAATGCAAACGACATCACAAACACAAAAGGGTTGACAATAGGGCTACCGCTTTGGAACGGTCAGTGGCAAATTAGGCCACTGGGGGTTTAAACCGGTTCTAGGGTGCACCAAACCTCACACTTACCCTGCTCTCATCCCATTAAAACAGGACAGTGTAAATAAAGAAATCCCCGCCATGATCTAATCTCTAACAAACAAGGCAGCATATATAGGCAATATAAGTAAAACACAAATATGCTCGTGTAAATATAATACAAAAAAAACCCCACAATGATCGTACTCAGTGACTTGGCAGAAGCCAGAGCAGTAAGAGAATAAACCATTAAGGGCACGACAAGAAAGATCATGGGCAAACCTCAAACGCCTACGTCCCAATGGGCTTTATGACCTAGGTTTACGTTTCGTCATCTGAAAAAGGTATCCAGGATTGTCATACTAAATATGTCAGTTCCTGCTGACAAAGCCGCTAATAATATTATTATTGTTTGACGGCTATATTATATTAAAATGTTAAAAGAGGAACTCAGGAGCACCGATTCGTACAGTATAATTAACTCAAATGAGAGCGATATTATTCGTGACCACAAGCGGGAGGTCGTGGGTTCAAACCCCGCCAGATGCTGGACTCTCCATTTCATGTTTCATTAATTCATTGCTTATCATTCATCACCATTTCGGCAAAAATCCACCTTCTCAGCCCTCGAATTTGCTTCATGAGTAGTTAGTAGCTCACTGCTGTCTTGTGACGATGTTAGGCCGACGTTCGCCAAATAGGAATAGGGAAGCTGTAGACAGAAATTCTTGGTTATTCGTATGGCGTCTAACGTATGCAATGGCCAGTAGCCTAGTAGTGGCATAGTAGCTTGAATAGAGTAACATATAGTACTATGGGGAGGCTGTTTCACAGCAATAGACAATACCATGACATATCAGCAATGTCCCAGAAACAGTGCAATCCAAAGGAAAAAAGAGAAATATCAGGTGAACTGCGGGTGAATAGCGAGAGTCGTCGTAGAAACGGAAAAAACAGCGAGGCTCCAGCAAAAAGTAGGTCAAAACAGATCACCATCCAGTAGGAGGGACAAAAGCAGAGCTGGCGGAAGACGGAGTGAGAGAAAGCGAAAGAAAGGAGCAGATACAAGGGCTTGAAAAGGTGGGCAAAAAAATAAATAAATAAATAAATAAGTCTTGGATTGGGATCAAACTGGAAGAGAATCAAAATAAGCTTCCTACAATGTACTGGAACCCTAAACTACACAAATAGCCTTATATAAAGCCCGCTTCATTGCAAACTCTAGCGCATTCACCACAACTAATATCTCCACAAATGTAACATCTTGCCTCACAGCAGTTAAAAAGCATGTGGACTAAAATTGCGAGAAAGCCTATGAAAACTCTGGTATGAATTTATTCTGGTCAATAAACAATTCTGGCGAGGTTCTTAACAAACTACATAATCTACCTCAAGTGTCATCATTATCTACTTGTGACTTTTCTACACTTTACACTACTTTACCGAATAACCTTATAAACGAAAAAAGTAATAGCTCGTATACAAAAAACTTTAATCAGGAAACAAACTACTTTTTTAGCCTGTAACAACACTAGCATAATAAATAAGGGCATTTTTTACCAACAGTGATACCGACGGTTACACTTTGTGGACTTGTCAACAAGTTTGTGAATCACTATCATTATTAATAGATATTTTTTTGTCAGGTTTGGACATACCGTTTATAGGCAAACCATTGGCATTCCTATGGGTACTACCTGTGCACCGCTTGTCGCAACCTTGTTTTAACATTGCTACGAACGTGACTTTGTGTTAGACCTTTCTCCAGATACACAAGCTAATGTCATCGATGCTTTTAATAACACCTCAAGCTATCTGGATGATATATTAAGTTGGATAATCCTTTCTTTTCTTCTATGGTTCCTAACATTTATCCTCCGGAACTAAAACTCAAAAAAGCTAACGTTTCGATTTCTGTCACTCAATTTCTTGATTTACATCGTTCTATTGAAAATGGAGTAGTAATAACTGATATGTATGATAAGAGAGAGGATTTTGATTTCGATATTGTGAATTATCTACATGCTAGACAAATATACTAGCAATCTTAAGAAACTTCTGCGGCAAGGTTTATGGCAATGTGATTTACAAACTTGGGAAGATTATCGGTCGTGATAAGTTATTTTGAAAATTTATAAACATAGGTTTCGATCGAAGTACGACCGGACGGGCGGTTGACTCTATGACAACGTGCTCCTAAATCCTTTAAGGCGAGAACCGTTTGATGAATGTCATTCACTCCGTTTTGTCGTACCCTTAGCGGTTTTCCCCTTGATGCTCTAACTACAGACATGTCATCGAGTACATATGAGATTAGCTTCTTAGGTTTAAGTTATTTTTTGATATATTATGTACATGAACATTTTTCTTATAACACTTACCTAAATTTTCTTAAATGTTAGGGGTTAACTCGGCGGGGATTATTTTTATTTACACTGTTCTGTGTTTAGGGATGATCACAGGGTAAGAGTGAGGTTTGGTGCATCCTTGAACCGGTTTAAAATCCCCGGTGGTCCGTTTTGCCACTGACCGTACCCCTGTTGTCAACCCTTATATGTTGATGATATGCATTTTTACTGAATGTGTTTGTGATTTACTTTTTGAATCACTTTTGCGTTGTAATACTTGTTGGAGTGACTGTATTCTGTGAATGCTATCTTTTTGTTTGACTTATAACCTTTTATTTCTGCATTATCTAGGGTAACCATTTTGGTGCCTGTGACTTTATTTATGAGGTCAAAGTATCCATTCTTTCATATCACTTTACCTATTAGGTAAATAAAAACATTACGATGGCTGCCATGGCATTAAACTGACATTTGAATATATTGACTTCTATATTAGCTAGGACAATACTTTTTTTTTCTTTAACCTCTTTTGTCTTCTTGGGACCTCACCGTTTGAGATTATGAAGTTGATGGCTGAGTTAAATGCAAATATACCATGTTTTGCCTTTTGTACAAGGTATCATATTAACATTGTGTGGTTTTCGGTGAAAACGTTTTTATTTTGCAAATGGGATATAGAAACTACTCAAAACGTATGAATATCCTATAGGTACACTCTAAATTGTTCGACAATGACTTCTATACACCATATACAACCTTACCACATCATCTTATCAAATACAAGCCTATTGCTTTTATTTAAAAAACTTTCGCAGGACAAAACTACATTTTGGGCCTATACAAATATTAAAGCGTTTTTTACTAACGGCAGTTCAGACAATTACACTGTGTGGACTTGCCGGGGATAGAGGGCGTGAGCGGTAGCTAGCATATTTCACTACAGTTCATGAACAGTCTCAAACAAACTGAAACTGCAATATTTCGTATGTGTCGTTCGGCCGTTTCCATTTGTCCACTCTCATACTTTTTTTTATATAGAACAGTGTTGCTTGTGCTGTGTGGCGGCAGTAAAATGTCTCCTCACGCTAGCAATCAGGACTGTTATTCATTCGATCTTTGGAGATCGCTGAGCCCGATACTTATATTTAGTTATCGGTGAAACATTTTTCAATTGCTTTTGTTTTCTCACTTTTTTTATTCGGTGGTTCCACTACTCCGCCCGATAAAAGGCTCTTCTGGGTATTGTTTAACCACTCATAGGATATGTTGTCTGCTTTTTAATGTAGTATTTGGACTGTTATTTGTGATAAGCAGGCTCCATAACTGCTGCTCCCAACTAAATTCTATTTCGCTCTCAGGGCATAGTATTTTGTTAAATACTGGAACCATACGCAGCTGGACATGGCGGAAGGGAAGATCTATATGTTCACCGCCATATGCATGCCATCTTACGGATGGTTAACATTATGTACTATTGATTTTATGAATATTGAGTTCTGCTCAACCCGGGGCTAGAGGGCGTGAGCGGTAGCTAGCATATTTCACTACCGTTCATGAACAATCAATCAAGCCGAGACTGCAATATTTCGTATGTGTCGTGTTCGGCCGTTTAAAAAAGGTCCAATATTTTGTGAAGCACTCATTTTCCTATTAAATAATATTTCGTCAGGTATGGAACTATCGCTTATAGACAAATTTGTTCTTGTATTGCTATGAATGAGATTTCATGTTGAGTCTTTAATCCGATACTCAGGCAGATGTAAGTGAAGCCTTTTATGACACCTCTCGGTATTTGGATGACATATTGAACATTGACAATTCTTTCTTTTCTACTATGGTTAATAATATATATCCTAAGGAACTTCAACTCAACAAAGCTGACATGTTTGATACTGTCGCTTCTTTTCTTGATTTACATCTCTCTAATGAAAATGAGGAAATAATTATTAAATTGACAAGATGACAAGAGAGATGATTGTAATGCTGATAGTTTTAACTATCCCCATAATTGTCCCATTAATCTTGTCTTGTCGTACTCTTAACGGTTTATTCTCTTGTTGCTCTGGCTTCTACCAAGTCATTGAGTACTTTCATTGTGGCTTTCTGGGCTTTTTGTCATATTATATATACATGATCATTTATGTGATTAACTTATGTTGTCTATTAATGCTGCCTTGTTTGTTAGAGGATTTCTTTATTTACACTGTACCGTTTATGTTTTTATTTTTTTGGCCACTGACCGTTCCAATACGGTAGCCCTATTGTCAACCCGTTTGTGTTTGCGATGTTTGTGGTGTTTTGTTTTGCTTTTATTCATATTTTAAATTGTTCCTTGTTTCTGTGTGTTTTTGTGAATGACTGTCGTCCTTGAATGCTACTTTTGACGTGTACTGCAAACTTTATCAAGAACGTCTCCTGAAATTGTAATAGACCAAAATAAATTAATCCCAGAGTTTTCAATATTGTTTAACGTGATCGTTAACGGCAGTAGGACAAGAAGTTAAAAGTAGTGGTGGTGAAGGCACTAGAATCCGAAATAAAGCGGGCTTTATATACTGTATAACACTGCTTCCATAGTTCAAAGCTACACACAACATGTTCTCCGACCCCATATTGACAAGGAGTCTGATCACGTCAGGCATTTTCTAAAACTGCTATATATTAATAAAGGTATCGATTTCATTGACATGCCTAGTACTTTTCGGGATCCTCATGTAGTTGATTATATCCCAAAATATTTCAAAAATTCCGAAAGTCCTGTAATTTGTTATAAGTATAAAAAGCCTATTAGAAATATTATTTTCAACTACAACAAAATAGTTTCTGACCTTGATTTAGGACATAATACCCCTAAGGAATGTGAATGCAACACATCAAAATGTTGCTATGCTCCAGCAGGTCATGTCATCGCTGGTATTCGGCATTTGTTTTCGAAAGGTCCTAAATATAGATTACCTTCAACTATTGATGATAATGCCTGTCGTGACCAGATCGCCCACTTCATTGAGGATTTTAGTATAAAATGGTGTCGTAGAGAACATGCGGACCCAAACTCGCTTTCTACTTGGAAAAAAGTCAATTCAAAAAATTATAGGTACACGTATTAACTTTTATAATGCTAACCCCTCTTTACTACCTCCGAGACCTAGGTTGTCCTTTCGTAATTTAAAATCGGGAATTCAGGAATTTCATAATAAATTTGTTTGAGTTCCTGCAGATAAAGCAGCTAATAATGTAATTATTGTTTGACGCCTACATTACGTCAATGTTTTATCTCTGGAACTCGGCAGCACCAGTTCCTATACTCCAGTTAATTCTACTGAGGATGATGTTGTTTCCGCACATATCACTCGGTGCACTACTTTCAAGGCTGGTGTAAACGATAAGCAAAATAAACTGCCTACCATATACTGGATTCCTAAATTACATAACAATCCGTATAAGGCTCGCTTTATTTCTAATTCTAGTGCCTGCACCACAACACACATCTCCAAACGTTTAACTTCTTGTCTTACTGCCGTTAAAGATCACGTTAAACTATATTGTGATAAAACTGATGAAAACTCTGGGATTAATTTATTTTGGTCTATAAAAAATTCAGGAGATGTTCTTGATAACATTTTCAATAAAGGTCAAGTTTCATCAGTCAGTACTTATGACTTCTCTACACTGTATACAACCTTACCACATCATCTTATTAAAGGCAAGCTAATTTCTCTTATTCAAAAAAACATTCGCTAGAGAAAATACTACATTTTTGTCATATAATAATATTAAAGCGTTTTTTACTAACGGCAGTTTAGACAATTATACTATGTGGACTTGCTATGAATTTTGTGAAGCACTCATCTTCCTATTAGATAATATTTTCGTCAGGTATGGTACCACCGTTTATAGACAAATTGTTGGTATCCCTATGGGTACGAACTGTGCACCACTTGTCGCAGATTTGTTTTTATTTTGCTATGAAAGGGATTTCATGTTGAGTCTTTCAACAGATACCCAGGCAGATGTTATTGAAGCTTTTAATGACACATCTCGGTAATATGGATGACATACTGAACATTGACAACCCTTTCTTTCCAACTATGGTTGATAATATTTATCCTAAAGAAGTTCAGCTTAATAAAGCTAATATATCTGATAATAACGCTTCTATTCTTGATTTAGATCTCTCGACTGAAAATGGTGAAATTATTAGCAAAATCTATGACAAGAAAGATGATTTTAATTTTGACATTGTTAATTACCCCCACTTGGATGGGGATGTTCCCCGAGCAACTTCTTATGGGGTGTATGTGTCTCAACTTATTCGTTTTTCAAGAGCTTGTACTCGAGTTGAGGACTTTAATATTCGTAATCTTTGTATAACTAAAAAGCTACTCAATCAGGGTTACCGTTACCATAAACTTCGTAAAACCTTTGCAAAATTTTATTATCGTAACCCTGATCTTCTTTCCAAATATAAAAGTAATTTAAGGACTCTTCTGCGACAAAGACTATCACAAGCTGACTTCTATGGTGATGTAATTTATAAACTTCGTAAGATTCTTGGTCTTGATCACTTTCATACTATCTTTGTTAAACTTGTTAAAAAGTTTATCAAAAGAGGTTATGACCCTATCATTTTGCAACGTACTGCATGATTGGTGGTGGACCCTTTTACAGCTCGCCACTATGCTTTCCTCTTTAATTGTACGATGACCGGACAGGCTGTGGACCATATGATGACACCTACCTAAAGCCCATTGAGACGGTGGCGTTTGATGTTTGTCTATGATCTTTCCTGTCGTGCCCTTAATGGTTTATTCTCTTGTTGCTCTGGCTTCTGCCAAGTCATTGAGTACCTTCATTGTGGCTTTCTAGGCTATTGTTTTTTGTATTATATTTACACGAGCATATTTGTGTTTTAATTATATTGCCTATTGATGCTGCCTTGTTGGTTAGAGATTAGATCATGGCGGGGTTTTCTTTATTTACATTTTCCTGTTTTAATGGGATGACAGTAGGGTAAGTGTGAGGTTTGGTGCACCCTAGAACCGGTTTAACCCCCAGTGGCCTTTGTTGCCACTGACCGTTCCAAGGCGGTAGCCCTATTGTCAACCCTTTTGTGTTTTTAATGTCGTTTGCATTTTTTATTACTTTTGCCTTCTCGTTTGTCTGTTTGCGTGTTTGTTTTTGTGTTTTGTGGTTGACTGTCGTCATTGAATGCTGCTTTCCCTGTCCGATATTTTTATATTTCTTTATACGGACTTTTATGTAATTTATGAATCCAGTAAATAGTTGGCAGTTTGTTTTTCTTTCCGTCTGCATCAGAAAGTGGTGCAACGAGTGATATATGTTGAAACAACACCAGTTGTGCACCGAGTGATATGTGTTGAAACAACATCATCTTCAATAGGTTGAACTGGAATATACGAATTAGTGCTACCGTGTTGCAGAGATAAAACATTGACGTAATGTAGGCGTAAAACAGTAATTACATTATTTACTGCTTTATCAGTAGGAACTAAAACAATTTTATTATGAAATTCTTGAATACACAATTTTAAATTACGAGACAAAAACCTAGGTCTCGGAGTAAGTATAGAGGGGTTAGCATTATAAAAGTGAATACGTGTATCTATAATTTTAAAAATTTACTTTTTCCAAGTAGAAAGAGAGTTAGGATCCGCATGTTCTCTACGACACTATTATATTCTAAAAACCTCAATGGATTGGGCGATCCGAGCACGACATGCATTAACATCAATAGTTGAAGGTAATCTATACTTAAGACTTTTAGAAAAGAGATACCGAATACGTTTATCTTCAATATCAAAATTATCAGTGATGACATGACCTGTTGTAGCACAGCAACATTTTGAATTATTACACTCACATTTCTTAGGAGTGTTATTTACTATATCAAAGTCAGAAACTATTTATTTATAGTTGGAAATAATATTTCTAATTGGTCTTTTATACTTATAAAAAATTACAGGACTTTTGAATTTTTGAAATATGTTGGAATATAAGTAAAATACTAGGCATGTCAATGAAATCAATACTCTTATTAAGATATAGTATTTTTAGAAAATGCCTGACGTGTTCAGACTCCTTGTCAATATGGGGTCAGAGAACATGTTGAGTGTAGCTTTGAATTATGGAAGTGTTATACATGGGATCTGTACGAATGAAGATTGTGTCTGCTTTCTCGTCGATCAACTTAATCGAAGAAATGGGAAAATATGTAAGAAGTGAAAGCATAGAGTGCTTTCCATATTGTTTAAAAATAGTGTGTGTGTAAATCAGCGACTGACATAGTTACACGCGATTTACGTTTTATGTGACCATGACGCCTACGACCATGAGACCTAGAGTTACGCTTTCGAATAGAAAATATAGAAAACATGTCAATATTAGGATCTTTCGAAATATTTCCTTGTCATTAAGGCTGAGTGGATATGGTGTCTGCAAGTTTTTCATTGATTTAAGATCTGCAATATGTCTAGCTTTTATTTTAAAGCTTTTTGTAGCATCATTATCATAAATTATATATTCAACCTGTTGAACAGTAACGTTACTAAATTTTCAGGATTACCTGCATTATATTTTTTTTTCATGAAATCGAACTTTTAAAGACCGACGTCGTGTCCAACATATTGTATACCACAACGTGGTGCATTTCAAGTCAAAACATAAATGACGTGAGATGTACGAAGCTAGACATACATTAAACATTCTACCATTTACAGCTGATTTAATCATGTTAATGGTGAACTTTCAAGACAAATAATTGCAACAACTGCACCTCTCTCTTAGCATTGCATTTACTAATAGAGGGAAACACCCTGCGTCTTGAAAGAACTACCGTTATTAAAAATCCTGGTAATATTATTCGAAGGAACATGAAACGAGGTTGCCGAATGACGATTAAATGTTGTAAGGCGTACATATGGTTTAGTTCGTTATTTTGTGGATTTGTTTTGATGACGCAGAGTTTAACCGAAGAAGTGAAACATTTAAGTGTTTTTACTGGATATTGTATAATTAGGTTATATATCCGGATGCAAAGAACTATGACAACAAATACATGTCATTTTAATGCATCGGTTGCCATCTTGGGGACCATCTTAAATATTTACATTTACCTTATTAGTAAACCGAGGTCGAACTGAATTACTGACCCCCGAAACATTGACCGCCATCTTATATATGTAACAGATGTATTATTTTCAGTATTCATTATCTTAATTCCAGGAATATAAATGGTTATTCTATAATGTAGCATTCTAAGCCATTAAGAGCTATTCAATGTATAATATTGATCTTACTCATCTTATGTATGTTTGTGGTGTACAGTGTGCCGTACTGTGAATGTCCTGTAGTGTCCAATGTGTTGTGTATTCTGTACTCATGTATATGTAAGTCTATGTAGTTAGGTGAGTTGTAATTAACAGGTTTTAGTAGTCTTAGCTTAGAGGTATGAGAGCTAGCTCGATGGACGAGAAGTGTTCACTGCACGTGCAAAAATAACCAGAATGCACCATTCCAAAACTAACCCCGCCCTAGGATTCTATCTTTCCCGCATTCTTCTACAAGCAGTGTCCGAATAAAGTCGCGAGACTAAACTTTGTATAGAGACATGATCATTAAAGTTAATGTTCTACCTATGAACAATTTATATACGTTTATGTTTACAAGCCGTTGTTACGTGCTGGTAAGAATATTGTTTTAGTATTGAATTTGTATTGAAATGATGAGATTATGAAATTACAATCGGAGTTTTCCGTTATAAGCATATTACTTATGACTATTTCATTGTTTCAGGTTTTTACTACTTTATAAGTCCTAATAAAGAACGAATAGACAGAATGGCGTCTTCTATCACTTTTATGAAAGATCCCACATTCTACATATATTCGTATTTACTCTATAAATTATGTGTGGTCGTAAATAAAATCAGTCATAGACACCAAAACGATTATCGTAGCTCATGTAGAAGTTATATTGTCGTCGTATAAATGCCGCGGCAGTCATCTGGATATATGTATTTACCGTATATGTCACGTGAGGTCGGATATGGATTCCTTGACACCCAAATTCGAGCTATAGACACAAAAGTATTGTCCTAGCTAATGCAGAAGTCAACATATTGTCATCTTGTATATTTTAATTCTAATGTGGCATCACTCAGGTTTAGAGTAAAATATCATAAAGATATTAAAATCATCAAGAAACATTGTGTGGATAATACTTTGGGGTTTTATCATCTACTGTCGGAATATAAAGAGTAAAACATCAAAATCATAAAATGGTTGATAATAAACTTTCTGTCTTGGAACAGTCAGTTGCAAAAGGGTCGCTGAGGCGTATAACCGATTTGAGGGCTCATCAAACCTGAATCTTACATTAGTTTCCTTCGCAAAATGCTACAATATGAATAATGACGCAAGTTATCCTCTGACAAACTAGTATATAGGCGATATAAGTATGGCACAGATAAGGTCATGTCAAATGAATATATAAAACACATCCATACTGTACGCAATGGCTTGTCAGAGGCCAGCGCAACAACGAAATGAATCAATACAAAAAGGACAGATAAGATTAACGATCATCCTCAAAAGTTACAGTCCTTTTCAGAATTTGGGTTGACGCCATCACAAAGTCCCAACTCGTTTTTGTCAACGTACAATCTACGAAAGAGGAAGTATAGTGGCATACTGCTGTTAATTGTATAAGTTAAAGTGACCCACCTACATACTGGAATACTTGGAAGGCCTGGACATAACCCAGCCATATTGATTCTCCTTCGTTGATTGGAAAGTCACTGGCATTCAGATTTATCATAATACCATCAGATGTGTATTTCAGATCCGGAGCGGTCAAGTTGCAGCTCTGATTCGCATTTGTCCACGTCGTTCCTTTTTGAAAGTCCTGAATATGATAAGCAGCTTTAACTGCAATGAAGACAAAGGTATTAATCATCCAAGTAGAAAATCATCACTAATATTAAATGAGTTTAATTTCATAAATAGTGAATTTTTCTTTTTAAAAACTGGTAGATTCTATTTATTTATGAAAATATGTCAAAAGTGAATTAAAATTTTAACTGACAATTAAAACACGGTTTGTTTGATTCAGCTTAATATGTCCAACTTAGGGCTATAATATCGAATTGCGTTTAAACCGATTTTACAAAGCCTAGGCATCCGGTATTTGTCCATCATACTCTCAATACTTTCAAAATCAGTGTGTACCATCCATGTTATGACGAGGTGTTTATTCTCTTGAAATAGTACTTGCTACTATTTAACATAAAAAGGATTGTAATCAAATTGTGTCTTAAAGTATGAATAAACGCATCGTTCTAGCTAGAGCAGGAGGTAAACTTCATTTAATATACGTAATACTAAATCTAGAATATTTTGCTCTTAAAGCATCGACATGATCTAAGTCCGGGTATTTGTTTAAATTTACGCGACTTATGGCACTTTAAATTTTACTTGATTATAGGGTTATATAGTCTGCACTTTCGATTTTTTCAGACAGTATATCGACCGTTTAAGGACCTATTTCTTCCAGCCTATTGTATTAAGTGGGTGGGGAAGAGAAGATTATTACAGGTAACTGTAAATCACTGTTAGACATACAATTGCATGAGAAAATGGTGTTTTTCAATTTTGTATCTGATGATGAGGCACTCCTAATACAGCTTTCGTATTCGCGAACACATGCCACTTTCTTTCACTGTCAGATGGCTGTTGAACGGAGTTGTTTTTCAGCCTATGGTCTCTGCCCATTAGTACGGGCTATTTAACTGTATATTTAAGTCTAATATGAAGTTTCACAATTTAAAATCACTGATAGCGATAACCGAAGTTCCCCAAACCGGCTATAAATATTACCATTAGTGTACTTGTTTATCATCATGTAGGCCGTAATGTATGCATTATATAACACGTATAAGAGTACAGAGTTGAACTGCATGTTGTAATTTATCAGGTTTGCACTTTTACACTTTATGATTAAAGGGACACAAGGCAATTTAATTTTTTTAAAACTCCCGGCGTTATGTTTGTTTTCAAATTATTATTAGTAATTATTTGAATAGTTTAAAGTAAACTGTTTTTGCAAATTGCTAACTGTTGATTGGATTGCATTAATACTATATTAAAACAATAAAGACAAATCGAAAACTCCAAATTGTATCACATGTTATTTGTAGTAAGCAGGTTTACCGGGACGCATGGCAAATCTTGAAGTCGTTATCAAACATTAAAGTAGCCTTTATTAATCCAGTATTTGTTTTACTTTAACTCTGCTTGTATATATTTAAATCCAATTTTGAGTTTTCAACATGTTTTTTATATATATTATTAAGGAAATGTAATCAATACCTATTAATATTCAAATAATAATTATTTACACTATTCTTATACTTAACATTAATGATTCAACAAATTCAATTTATGTAGAAAAATTAACGGGACGCCGCTTGTTTTAAAAAATCAAGATGGCCGTGTTTCCCTTTAAAGTTTACATAGTACTGTATTAATAAATCAAGCTGATTATTCTGCACGATTGTGTTTATTTTCACCATAGTGGCAACTCAATACAGGACTGTTTTAGTTTTACCTGGCTATTAGTATACATTTAAACATCAGACAACTTAACTCTCGGGAATATTTAACGCTGATGCGGCGAAAACAAAACGAGTCACGATACAAGGGATAATTTGAAAATTAGGAACACAACAGGTATCAATCTTTTTTTCATATTTTTTCAATAATTCACTTTCTTTATTTTCAACATCCGTTTTATTTTGCATGTTATTTTAAAGGTAATAAGCGTTCATTCTTTTGATTTGTTTCATATTTTTTCAGTAATTCAACTTCTTTATTTTCAACATCCGTTATAATTTGCATGTTATTTTATCCTAAATAACCATATCACTTAAATAAAAACCTCGTTGCTCACAAATCTAAAAACTGTCAAGGTTAATCACCCCTATCGTTCCAACAACACTCTCACAATGCATTGCTACTTGTTTACTTTACGTGGTCCAGCCTTAATTCCATTAAGCGAAGGGCAATCTTATATTAGAAGGATTTTATAACGGATATTTCGACAATAAAACAGGTTTAAAGTCATTTTTAACGAACAAATGCAATAACCTGTTTAAATCACAATATGAAACCTTTTTAAGCCGAAATTAAGGTTTTATTTCATACCCCAGCCAACCCCGTTTTTACTTCTTGGAGAAAGGGTTGGACCACTCGGACAACATAATGTAATTTTATTTCATTTAGCATTATGCGTAACGGAATAACTGAGAAGTACAATATTATTGCGGGACCTCATCAAATGATTGAAAACTAACAAATTATAGACAGATTAGTCACGAAATATTATCCAAGACCAGTTATATTATCCGCATTATTATCATATAAAACCCATTTTAACGTGTTTATCCCGTATGAAATAGGTCACAATTTAACCTGAAATCATTAATGCTTTATACATAGGACATTCAATTTGGATTTGCTAAAACAATAAGTGTGGTTCATGTTACATGGCAAAACAAATTAGGGCTATTAGGTAGAAATATATATATATATTTTGTTGATATCAAGTTTGGATGTTTCTTTTAAAGCTGCTATGTTTTATATGACTGATATATGCATTATACATATATATTAACACAGCAGAAACGCAACCTCACTAAAACGTATAGTCTTAGCATGTTATTATATATATAGTGTCTACTCCTTATACAAAAGTATAAAAGTCGAACAGGAAATGCAGCTTTCACAGAACAAAGTAAACTCAAAAAACACCAAAAAGACAAAAATGAATGGCAATGTATAGAAGGAATAAAGGCATATGACGTCACAAACACAAAAAGGGTTGACAATAGGGCTACCGCCTTGGAACGGTCAGTGACAAAAAAGGTCGCTGGGGTTTTAAACCAGGTTCTAGGTTGCACCAAACTTCACACCAATAAAATGGGACAGGGTAAATAAAGAAATCCCCGCCATGAACTATTCTCTAACCAACAAGGCAGCATTAATACACCTATATAATGCAAATATCAGATATAAAAATCGAACTGGAAAAGTAGCATTCAAGGACGACAGCCAACCACAAACACACACAAACAAAGAACAACTTTAAAGACGAATTTAAGGTCAAATGACATCAAAAACACAAAAAGGTTGACAATAGGGCTACCACCTTGGAACGGTCAGTGGCTAAAAAAAAAGGCCGCTGGGATTTTAAACCAGGTTTTAGGGTGCACCAACGACTTTTTAGGATTATATTAATAGTTACCGTAGGCACACACTAACGAACTATATTATTAGTATGTTTTTTATTTAACTTATTCAAAGTACAAACGTTTAATGTTTAATTTAACATTATATATACATCCACTGTTTATAACACTATCTCTACCTGCTCTGAACATGACCATGTTTCAAAACTTTTGCTAACAAAAATAGAAAGTTATTAAGCAGCAAGTAAATCTCATGGACTTTGTCAGATCAAAAGGCGAGCACGATTTACATATCAATACGACTATTTGTCTTACTTTTTAGGTTTTGTAAAGGGTCTCTGAAGGGAGTTTGTGTTTTTTTGCAGTCCTCACAGATAAAACTGTAAAACAGGTAGAACTGTTTTGTATTGTGCTTTAAAGTTTGCATCAGTTTCGGCACCAATATATCTTGACGGTCCATACCTGCACTAGAGTAGAGAATCTCGATTGGTGTAGCACATTGAAAATTTAGCTTGAATGTGATAGAGCTTCTTATATCGATATATACTGCTGGGGAAAAAAGAACGATTCACATGAATATTCATACTCACTAAGAGTAATTTAAAAAAAACAACACTTTTGTCGTTAGCTTAATTTTGTTTTTGAATGAACAACTCTTGGTTTCCTGCATTCAACAGAGACATACAACTGTTGCTCTGGCCGTTTGAGCTGACATCGGCAAGAAGCATTTCGATACAGGTAATTTGGTATTTAAAATTGTTTCTGTTTTTGTGCTTTCCTCGTCTATAGAGTGTTTGCACATGTCAAATCAGATGATTTCATAACCATCAAGTCCACTTGTATCATTTTGTGTAGCGTTCTGTACATTTAAGGATGGTCTGCTCTGTTCAAATGTATCCGAATTCGCCAAGGTGTCATTTTTGTCTTGTAATGAACTTTAGTTTAAAGCAGCCTTGGCTCAGGCAACCACAACATTTACTCAGGCTCACTTTTAGGTTTTAAGTAAAATTCTTCATATGAACATTTCCCTGAGTTTCCATACAGTGTTTTCCCGTCCATCTATTGTATTTCTTGCTTTTTGGATATTATCAAGTTCCAGGTCAGGAAAACGATCCCGAGGATGACGTTTCAGAAGTTCTATTTCTTCCTCATTGCACCGATTGGTTCATCCTTTAATTTAAGTCGCACACACATATTTCTAATCATCGACTGCTCAGGTTTAGTAACATTATTTGCCATTTCTGGTACTGCAGCCTTATCATTGTAAGCAGCGTTTTAGTGTTTTACCATCATCTTTTAATTTGTCTTTTTGTCGAGAACAATAAAACATATTTTGGAAAATATAATTTGGCTTCGATGTAGCACTCAATCAGGTCATTATATTGCTTGTCTTTGTTATTCAAACCTCGGTTTTTCATTCCTGGACCGAAAATACATTCTAACAGAAATCTAAGCATATATGAAATTCTATTCCCATCCGCCTCCAATAAAGTATTAAGCTTTTGTTTACGCGAATCCAATGTTACTGAACATTTAAAAAATAACATCAAATTTATATTTATGTTCCGGAATTAAATATACTCAAATATGGTTTATATTTACTAATGTACTATGTGAAAGCAAAAATAGGTACCTTCGTTTCCTATTTGTTTGAAATATTGCAATAAGACGTCGAAATGCATCTACCATTTTTACAGTTTTAGACGTACTTGTAGCTTTCTCTATGCATCTCATCTAAAGAATGTTTACTCCAAATTTTAGATAAGCTTGCGTTTACTGTCAAACGTTTAGTATTAGAAATATCAAAGTTAGTTTCTGTATATTAAAACGCATGGACAGTGAAATGGTAAGTATAAAAGATGTTCACTACACTTAGTCGATTTCAACAAGATAACAGATGCTGAATATCGGTATTTAAATTTTACGAATAAAATCGTAGCATCCATGTTTGAAAACGAATTTTGATCGTAAACAAACGATCAAGAACTGTAACTCTAGTTGACTTATATTTAATTACAGACACATACTGTAGAATATTCAAAGAAGTGTCTTCTTCGCGGACAATGTTTCTTTTTAAGTAACTTAAGTGGTCCGCGAACAATGTGTCCAAAAACTAGTTCAAAACATTGAAACCAAAATATTCTTGAACATACTCTCTAACAGCGAAAGGTAAAAGGTATATACCCTCATCCCAGTCTTTATTAGTATCAAACCAATAGGACATAATCATATCTTTCAACGTCTGGTTAAAATCTTTTTAGAGCACCTTGACTCTCAGATAATAGGCACAATACCTAAACTGCTGAATATCTAAAGCATACAATACATGTAGAAAAATACCAGACATGAAATTTAAACCTTGGTTAGACAGAACATATTTTGGAGAGTCATCTAATGTGATAAATTGTACTAGATCATTAACAATAAACTTTGTCTTACTACTCCAAGTTGGAAAAGCTTCAGGAAATGTTGTTGAAGCACACATAATTGCAACAGATATTGGTTATCAGACTTGATCTTTGGCAAGGGACCAACGTAGGCCACAATTGCTCTACTGAAGGTTCGTCGAATGCTGGAATAGGTTGAAGATGGGCCTTAAGTATTTTACGATTGGATTTTCCTACCATTTGACATGTATGACAAGACTTATAGTATTCTGAAACATACTTTTTAGATTTTTTGCCAATAATAATGACACAAAATCTTGTAATATGTTTTATAAATGCTTAAGTGACCAAACATAGGAGTATCCTGGCCAAACTAAGAATTCCCAGACAAAATGAACTAGGAACAACAATTTGGTAATTGACAGAACATTCAGAAGGGAGATCAGATTGTCGCCCATGATCCCATGTTTAGTAAAATAATAAACTGGAAGTTTCATCTTCAATAGCAAACCTATCAAATAACCGTAACAAATAAGCAAGACATCTCTGGATCTCTATGCTGTTCAGTTATAAGTTGTGATCGTGACAGTGATCTGATAAGTGAATACTATTTTCAATGTACAGTGATGTAGTCCGTCTGGGAATTCAGATAATATCATTAGATTTGCTTACATCTGTATTATAACATTGACCAATGAAAGTATCAGCCAAATCACTGTCAGAATAAAAGTCATTTTCAATGGCTCTTTCAACCATATCTGGAGTAACTGCACACAAAGGATACGAGTCAGGTATTTCTTGTTCAATGGAATCAAGGGATTGCTCCAAAGAAGGTTTGTCAGATATATGTGAATTACCTACGACCTTATCTCCAGTTTGTCATTGTCTAGTAATAAATGGACACCTTCAAATGGTAAAGAAGATCTTATTCCTACATCCACAGGTCATGTAACCAAATCTGATGTCAAATCAAGTTTATGGAGAGGGTAGGGTAGGGCATGGTGTCTGCTTATAAAAGAGATTGAGAAGCTCTTGTGTAGCGTAATATCTTAATAGGGATATGTTTGGTTAAATCACAAATACGTGATAGAGAACCTTCAGACATGAATTCCATGACAGAATTTCTGATGAGCACAATACTGTTTAATATAAATCCTTTCGAAAATATATATTTTAATCGAAAACATCCAATATATTCATAATGTTTAGTTTAATTTACACTTATACTGAGCTACTGAACAACACTAACTTTGCACAGGCTTGTTTATATACAATCATATAATCCTCTAGAAGTTTCTGTCCAATATTAACATAAACATCTTTCCAACAAAAACATGTTTACATAATTATCCATAAAAGTAGAAATCGAACAGGAAAAGTAGCATTCAAGGACGACAGTCTAACACACACACACACATAAACAAAGAACAACTTTAAAGATGAATAAAAGGCAAGATAAGACATCACAAACACAGGAAGGTTTGAGAATAGGGTTACCGCATTGGAACCGTCAGTGGCCGAAAAGGCCGCTGGGGGTTTACCAAACCTCACTATTTCCTTATTGTCATCCCAATAAACGGGCCTGTGTAAATAAAGATATCCCCGCCAGGTTATAATCTCTAACAAACAAGGCAGGACTAATATAAGTAAAACACATACATGAGCATGAATAAATAATATAAAAAAAAAAAGACCTAGAAAGCCACAACGCAAGTACTCAATGACTTAGTAGAAGCCAGAGCAACAATAAAACAAACCGTTAAGGGTACGACAATACAAGATTAAAGACAAACATCAAACACTACCGTCATCTAAGGATTTAGGTAGACGTCATCATAGGGTTCACAGTCTGTCCAGTTATCGCACAATAAAAGAGGAAAGCCTAGTTGCGAACTGTAAATGGGTCAACCACTCAACATGCAGTACGTTGCAAAATGATATGGCCATAACCTCTTTTAATAAATGTTCTAACAAGTTTAATAAAGAGTGTATGAAAGCGATTATGACCAAGGATCTTACGAAGTTATCACCATTGAAATGAGATATAGGGTCCTATAGAAACCACAGCGTCCAAACGCATTGGCATCGAAGGTCCGCACTGTACTACAAGTTAATTTATTATACAATGAAAAAGACAAAACACAACAGAAAGGATAGTGAAGACAGTGTTACCGACTTGGAACGGTCAATAGGCAATAAGGCATATAGGTTAGCCTGAATCGATTTTATGTGCACACAGTAATATGACTTCTCTACACTATATACAACCTTACCACATCACCTTATTAAGGACAAGATAATTTCTCTTATTTAAAAAACATTCGCTAGAGAAAATGCTACATGTTTGGCATGTAATAATATTAAAGCGTTTTATACTAACGGCAGTTTAGACAATTATACTATGTGGACTTGCTATGAAGCTTGTGAAGCACTCATCTTCCTATTAGATAATATTTTCGTCAGGTATGGAACCACCGTTTATAGACAAATTGTTGGTAAACCTATGGGTACGAACTGTGCACCACTTGTCGCAGATTTGTTTTTATTTTGCTATGAAAGAGATTTCATGTTGAGTCTTTCACCAGATACCCAGGCAGATGTTATTGAAGCCTTTAGTGACACCTCGCGGTATCTGGATGGCATATTGAACATTGACAACCCTTTCCTTCCAACTATGGTTAATAGTTGACTATCACAAAGAAATATAGAAAAATCGGACAGGGAAAGTAGCATTCAAGGAGGACAGTCAACCACAAAACACAGAAACAAACACGCAAACAGACAAACAAGAAGGCAAACGTAATAATAAATACAAACGACATCACAAACACAAAAGGGTTCACAATAGGGCTAACGCCTTGGAACGGTCAGTGGCAAAGTAGGCCACTGGGGATTTAAACCGGTTCTAGGGTGCACCAAACCTCACACTTACCCTACTGTCATCCCATTAAAACAGGACAGTGTAAATAAAGAAATCCCCGCCATGATCTAAACTCTAACCAACAAGGCAGCATCAATAGGCAATATAAGTAAAACACAAATATGCTCGTGTAAATATAATACAAAAAACCAATAGCCTAGAAAGCCACAATGAAGGTACTCAATGACTTGGCAGAAGCCAGAGCAGTAACCCTGATCTTCTTTCCAAATATAAAAGTAATTTAAGGACTCTTCTGCGACAAGGACTATTACAACCCGACTTCTATGGTGATGTGATTTATAAACTTCGTAAGATTCTTGGTCATGATCACTTTCATACTATCTTTGTTAAACTTGTTTAAAAGTTTATCGAAAGAGGTTATAACCCTATCATTTTGCAACGTACTGCATGCTTGGTGGTGGACCCTTTTACAGTTCGCCACTATGCTTTCCTCTTTAATTGTACGATGACCGGACAGGCTGTGGACCCTATGATGACGCCTACCTAAAGCCCATTGGGACGGTGGCGTTTGATGTTTGTCTATGATCTTTATTGCTGTGCCCTTAATGGTGTATTCTCTTGTTGCTCTGGCTTCTACCAAGTCATTGAGTACCTTCATTGTGGCTTTCTAGGCTATTGTTGTTTGTATTATATTTACACGAGCATATATATTGCCATTGATGCTGCCTTGTTGGTTAGAGATTAGATCATGTCGGGGATTTCTTTATTTACACTGTCCTTTTTTAATGGGATGACAGTAGGGTAAGTGTGAGGTCTGGTGCACCCTAGAACGGGTTTAAACCCCCAGTGGCCTACTTTGCCACTGACTGTTCCAAGGCGTTAGCCCTATTGTGAACCCTTTTGTGTTTGTGATGTCGTTTGTATTTATTATTACGTTTGCCTTCTTGTTTGTCTGTTTGCGTGTTTGTTTCTGTGTTTTGTGGTTGACTGTCCTCCTTGAATGCTACTTTCCCTGTCCGATTTTTCTATATTTCTTTGTGATAGTCCTTGTCGCAGAAGAGTTCTTAAATTACTTTTATATTTTAAAAGTAGATCAGGGTTACGATAATAAAAACATGTTTTTTATTTAAATGTAATTGACTGACAAAAATCAACATTAAAGATGCAACATCGTAAATATAAACAGTCATAGGCAAAACATATGACAAATCTTGTATGAAAATATGTAATATTTCTCATATATTACTGTTGTTTTAACACCGTATTGCGGTTGGATATTAATTAACACTGTTTATATAAATGACAACATGGGAGACGGTGGATTTAGCTCGCTTTACAGTTAATTAATCTTGTCATCTTAAGATTTGTTTTAGTTTGTTTTGTTCCATATTAATACAATATATTCATAGTTTGAAAATAAACCTTTTTAAGTTGAGTGATTTAATTAAACTGGATGTGTTCATGTGGTATTTGTTGCTTTAATGAGAAAACATTCTTAAAGAAACCATAGCACACAAATGCAATAGCACAGTATGCATGTAATGTACTATAAGCTAAGACCAAATTTAATATACTACGAAAAGAACAATACACAACCCAACGAGTGGTGAAGACAGGGTTACTGACTTGAAACGGTCAGTAGACAATATGGCTTACTGTTTAGCTTATATCGATTTGTTGTGTACCGAAACTCGCCGTTAGCCAGTTGTAAACGCCCAACTTGATATAGCTAGAATATACCATCAGAAACAAGGCTAAAACAATGTGGGGTGGGGATGGGTGATGGGGCTTGTATAGAAACTCGGGCCGATATAAAATTGTGTGTAATTTTATTATTTTTAATGTTTTAATCCAAAATTGCTGTCATTTTAAAGAAATGTGTGGTAGAAAGGCAATTCGGGGAGGGAGCTGATATCTGGCAATTTTTATTGTGGCCTCATTTCATTTTGTTTGTTGACATTTCATCTGTGTATCTGAATTTAATCTAAATTATTTTATATGTAAATGATTGCGATCAAATTAAAATATTAATATCCAAATAATGGAAGATAAATTGAAAACAATTCCCCTCCCCATGTCCTCCATGTGAGGGGAGCCCATAAACCAATGGGGGTGGGGGCGGAGGGGGGGGCAGGAATCCAACATTCAACATAGCTATATATGTGTAAAAAATACAAAAAATTGAGTATCGAGTGGCTGTGGGTGGGTGGGGGTGTGTGGAGGGGGAATTTACCAAAACAACACAGAAATATGAAGAAAAAAATACAAAAAATTGAATTTCGAGTAGGTGGGGTGGGGTGGGAAGGCGGGGCGGGGAAGGGGGGCAACATATATGTGTAAGAAGCTATGTGTAAGAATTGACCAAAACAACACAGAAATATGTAAAAAAATAAAAATTAAATAAAAATATTCCAGTTTTGAGTGTGTGTGTGTGTGGTGTGGGTGGTAGTAGGGTAGGGGACAACATAGCTATGTGTAAGAATTGACCAAAACAACAAAGAAATATGTAAAAAAATAAAAAATTAAATAAAAATATTCCAGTTTCGAGTGTGTGTGGTGGTCGGGGTGGAGAGGCGGGGGGAGGGGCAACTATATGTGTAAAAAGCTATGTAAGATTTGACAAAAGCAACACTGAAATATGTAAAAAAATAAAAAGAGTTTCGAGTTTGGGGAGGGGGCGGGGGAGAGGCAGGGGATGGGGGGGGCAACATATATGTACATGTAAGAAGTTATGTGTAAGAATTGACAAAAACAACACAGAAATATGTAAAAAAATAAAAATATTCCAGTTTCAAGTGTGTGTGGTGGGTGGGGTGGAGAGGCGTGGGGTGGGGGCAACTATATGTGTAAGAAGCTATGTAAGAATTGACAAAACAACACTGAAATATGTAAAAAAAAAAACAGATAAAAATATTCCAGTTTCGAGTGTGTGTGGTTGGGGGAGGGGGGAGAGGCGGTGAGGGTGGGGCAACAATATGTGTAAGAAGCTATGTACGAATTGACCAAAACAACACAGAAATATGTAAAAAAATAAATAAATTTAAAAAAAAGAGTTTTGAGTAGGGGTGTGGGGTGTGGGGTGTGGGGGAGAGGCTGAGGGTGAGGGGGCAACAATATGTGTAAGAAGCTATGTACGAATTGACCAAAACAACACAGAAATATGTAAACAAATAATAATATTCCAGTTCGAGTGGTGGGGTGGAGGGGAGGCTGGGGGGGGGGGGGGGTGAGGGAAAGGGGCAACATTTGTAAGAATTGATAAAAGCAACACAGAAATATGTAAAAAAAAAGAGTTTCGAGTGGGGGGAGGTAGGGCGAGGGGTGGGAGGGGCAACATATATATGTGTAAGAAGCTATGCGTAAGAATTGACTAAAACAACACAGAAATATGTAAAAAAAAAAAAATAGAGTTTCAAGTGTGGGGGTGTGGAGTGAGATGCGGGGTGGGGGCGGGGGGAGTGGGCAACATATATTTTTATAAAAATTGACTAAAACAATACAGAAATATGTAAAAAATAAAATTGGGAAGGAGTGAGGTGGGGAGTGGGTGGGAGTGGTGTCGGGGGTGGAGGAGAGAGCCCATGCCCCAATATGGGTGAAGTATGAATAAGATGCATAATGCTATAAAAAATCCCTAACCAAATTATAGATATATACATGCTTACATGCAAACCTAGATCTGCCTTTATTGTACATTTTATGGGACATCACAATTTGGGTTCCATGGGAGCCCAAAATTTGCAGAAGACAAAATTACTTACCCAACCCTTTACAACATACTATAAGGAAACTAATTCCCAAATTTAGTTCAGCTATGACAAGAAATGTAAGAGATATAGACCTGTAAACCCAGCTTACACGCAAAATGTGATGTGAAACAGATACATTTTATCAGAATTTGGGTTCCAAGGGAGCCCAGGGATTACAGGAACCACAAATACTTAAGCAGCCCTTAATAAATGCTATAAGGAAGCCCATGGCCAAATTTAGTTGTGCTAGGGTAAGAAATGTAAAAGATATAGACTTGTAAACACAGCTTACACGCAAAATTTGATGTGAAATGGAACACATTTTATGGGTTCCGTGGGAGCCCATGGGTTACAGGAACCAAAATTGCTTATGCAGCCCTTAATAAATGCTATAAGGAAGTCCATGGCCAAATTTGGTTGTGCTAGAATAAGAAATGTAAGAGAAATGTAAGAGATATAGACTTGTAAACACAGCTTACACGCAAACCTTGATGTGGGACGCCGACGCCGCCGCCGGGGTGATTACATAAGCTCTCTTATTCTTAGAATAGTCGAGCTAATAAAAGTACATCTCTAACAATAAAATCAACATCCAGAGAATAAGAGAACGATACAGTTGAATTTGTTGTAAAATATGTATAAAAAATAAATAATTACAAACTCAAGAATACTGAACAACCACAGCAGTTGCAGCCAAGTGGAACACCAATCTAGGCTACGACATGAGAACCTATCGGAGGAAAGATGATTTACCTATGTTACCTTTCCTGGTTTTAGAATTTGCAATCAAAATATCCCAAATAGATTGTTCGGTCATCGAACAAGAGAAAATGTCTGTCTGAAGAGGGGTTAATCACCATGCATAAAATGCGTTACAATACTAATGGGTCGTAACCTCTTCTGACGAAGTTCATGATTAAGTGTGTTAAGTGGTCAGGAAACCCGTTAGTCACTTTAATTTCCACATAAAATTAAGATTGGGATATTTCTAGCCTCAGAAATGATTTTATGTTGGTGCTGTAGTTCTCTGTACTTCTCTAATAGGTTTTCGTTGCGGCGATAAACTGTCTAACCAAACGAATGAGCAGAGAGATGAAACCCCTTATGATGTAGAATGAGGTACGTCCCCATCTAAATGTGTTTATTCAGGTATTATAAACGTGTGCTCTGCTGGGTTAATATTAGTGACCATATGAGCAAAGAACGGATTATTAATATTGGGTATGTAGTCTAGATACCTAGATGTGTTTATAACAGTATAAAAACAAATATGCGACAAATGGCCACTGTACCCAAATGAATACCAACAAGGCTGATTTGTTCTCGTGAAAAAGAGTTGTTGTCAATTTTTGGATTTTGATAACAGGTGAATCGCAGTGCGTTGGTTTAGTTTTACAATAATAATATTCGGCGTTGGAGTCAATCAATCGTAATATGTATATCCACATGACCCATCGGGTTAATTTATATCCACATGACCACTCCTCGAGGTGCCTATGAGTTTGATGACACAGGTACACGTGTTCCTGTTTGCTAGATTCCATGAATAAAAATAATGACATTACATAAGCATGATGTCCTTCATTACCGAACGTCTCTGTTAGACCCTCTGAATGCATAGAAAGTAACATACTGTTCAGATCATATCTCCGGAATTGATAAACATGTGTATTCAAACACTATTGATAATAATAACATAATTATACATATATATATACACTGGAAAGTACGACGGATTTTTGAGTAAAAAACTAAAATCGTATGAAAATAAGTGAGCATCTTTACAGTTGTAAATGCAATACTAGTAGAACTATCTACAATCAATTACGTACACAACTGATAGAAAATGTCATCTCAATCTTATGCCAACATTTCTGATCCAGTATAGCTTGATTATGGATTTACATTCAAATAAAATAAATGTAATCGAATTTATCATAGCTTTTAAACTAAATAGTTAATGCCGCCTAGCATGCGTTAGCATTGCTTTATGTCTCCAGAAACCTGATACCTACGTATTCTATAAATGGTGGAATCGTGCTCCATGTTATTATTTGACATTTCGTGGATCTAATAAGAAAAAGGCACAGCCTAAACTGGGAGTTATCCATCTTGAATAATAAATGTAAGGATGTTGGCTTGGCAAGTGTTGATATTTTCCAAGTCTAATATTTTTATTTTTTTAAATCATAGTTTTATTTGACAACAGAATTGTTTGATTTTTTACATTCTAATAGATATGGATATAATCTTAGATTTAAGACGGTAACATATCAAATTTTAAGATTTTTTGTTTCTTCATATTTTTTTGCGTCATTTGTGATAATTTTTTTTGTCAACAAAATATAGGGTATGTGTAGCTCTGAGCAGAATGTATCCTTTTGCTTTAAAAATAAGATTTTTATATTCCAATTGTGGAATAGATATAACAAGAAAAACGGTAGGACCGATGGATGCTCCCCGAAATGTATCCTCAACTTATCGTATGGCCTTGTATCACCCAGCAGTTTTCAATTTGCAGTTCCATTAGTAGTTTATGCTCCGGATAAAATACATTTTGTATAAAATTACAAAGAGCAATGACTCAAATTTGAATAAAGAAATATAAAAAGAGAGAACAGTCAACCACAAAACACAGAAACAAACACGCAAACAGACAAACAAGAAGGCAAAAGTAATAATAAATGCAAACGACATCACAAACACAAAAGGGTTGACAATAGGGCTACCGCCTTGGAACGGTCAGTGGCAAAGTAGGCCACTGGGGTTTAAACCGGTTCTAGGGTGCACCAAACCTCACACTTATCCTACTGTCATCCCATTAAAACAGGACAATGTAAATAAACAAATTCATACCATGATCTAATCTCTAACCAGCAAGGCAGCATCAATAGGCAATATAAGTAAAACACAAATATGTTCGTGTAACTATGATACAAAAAAAACAATAGCCTAGAAAGCCACGATGAAGGTACTCAATGACTTGGCAGAAGCCAGAGCAGTAAGAGAATAAACCATTAAAAGCACGACAAGAAAGAGCATAGAAGGAAAGCATAGTGGCGAACTGTAAAAGGGTCCACCACCAAGCATGTCGTACGTTGCAAAATGATAGGGTCATAACCTCTTTTGATAAACTTTTTAACAAGTTTAACAAAGATAGTGTGAAAGTGATCATGACCAAGAATCTTACGAAGTTTATAAATCACATCACCATAGAAGTCGGGTTTCACTACCGCTCATGAACAGTCTCAATCAAACCGAGACTGCAATATTTCGTATGTGTCGTGCTCGGCCGTTTCCAAAGGTCCATTATCATACTCTTTGTGATGGTCCTTGTCGTAGAAGAGTCCTTAAATTATTTTTATATTTGGAAAGAAGATCAGGGTTACGATAATAAAATTTTGCAAAGGTTTTACGAGGTATATGGTAACGGTAACCCTGATTGAGTAACGTTTTAGTTATACAAAGATTACGAATATTAAAGTCCTCAACACGAGTACAAGCTCTAGAAAAACGAATTAGTTGAGACACATACACCCCATAAGAAATTGCTCGGGGAACATCCCCATCCAGGTGGGGATAATTAACAATGTCAAAATTAAAATCATCTCTCTTGTCATAGAATTTGCTAATTATATTACCATTTTCAGTCGAGAGATCTAAATCAAGAAATGAAGCGTTATTATCAGATATATTAGCTTTGTGCAGCTTTAGGATAAATATAATTAACCATAGTTGGAAGGAAAGGGTTGTCAATGTTCAATATGTCATCCAGATACCGAGAGGTGTCATTAAAGGCTTCAATAACATCTGCCTGGGTATCTGGTGAAAGACTCAACATGAAATCCCTTTCATAGCAAAATAAAAACAAATCTGCGACAAGTGGTGCACAGTTCGTACCCATAATGATACCAACAATTTGTCTATAAACGGTGGTTCCATACCTGACGAAAATATTATCTAATAGGAAGATGAGTGCTTCACAAACGTCATAGCAAGTCCACATAGAATAATTGTCTAAACCGCCGTTAGTAAAAGACGCTTTAATATTATTACATGCCAAAAATGTAGTATTTTCTCTAGCGAATGTTTTTTGAGTAAGATATATTAGACAGAGTTACGATTCTTGCACTCTGTACTTTCTCTCATTACCTTCTATTATTGTGTGAAGTTTCGTTGCAGTCTCTTCAGTAGTTTTGAAGATATGCTCCGGACAATAACATTACAAAGGACAATAACTCTAATTTGAAAAAAAACAGAGTTACGTTCTTGACTCTGCACTTTCTCTCATTGCCCTCTATCATTGTGTGAAGTTCAATTACAGTCCCATCAGTAGTTTTGAAGATATATTCCGGACAAAAATTCTAAGTACAAAACTAATAAAAAATGGAATTCATCCTCGAGATTGTGACATAACTGACATTTACGTTCACTTTAAGACGGTGAGATGACACTCGTAATCTGCTTAAAGCACATCTGAATTTTCTTAATTTACATTTTCTAAATACGGTAAAGCGAAATTCTGAAAACAATACGTATGTCCTAGCACGGGTTGAGTTCACTAATTCTTCATTTCAACTTTGAATCGATGTATCCTTTAATCGTTGCTTAAAAATTGACATAAAACCTATTTTATTTTTTAATGTACATGTATTGTCAAAATTATTCATGGAAATGCTGGAAACTGGAGCCATTAGGATTTTTTTCTCGGGTTTATGCTAATCTAAATCAAAGACCAAGATTCATTCAAGAATATATTCCTTAAGGTATTATTCATTTTTTTATTTTATTCCTTTAAAAAAAAACGTGTTTAATTAATAATTACAGTTAAAAAACAATTCTAACTCGGGTCTCCTGTGTTACAGGCGAGCGCGTTACCACTACGCCACAGTCACAAACAAGTGACGTCACTATTAAATATAATTTAATTCATTAGTCTGTTTCCACGACTCGTGATACTTACGCAAGACTTGAGACAGGCTGAGTAGTAAAACCAAAATCAATTGAAATGTTTCTATCTAGTTGTATTTATCGATTATTGGTAACTGGCAAGACAACTGGCCAATACTGCTTCATCCTCTCCAATTGTGAAAATTAACGAATAGTTCCGATATCATTGATCGTACGTAGTCGGCCAATTCCGTCATTCGTCGGTGATAGCGAGATGATGCGATTGGCAGCGGACAAGGGAACATCGCCGAGGAGGCCTAAAGACAAATTACCTTGTCGATCAGCCAAAGTAGCTTCTGGTTTCCCGTTCCGTATGCTTAACTCTCATATACTTTGCCGAAATCGGAAACCAAAGGGAACCTTTTTTTCAAACTCATAGTATGTGAACAAAAGTTGATATCGTTAAGGGGATATATCCACTATTAACGGAATTGAGATTCTACAACAACTTCCTATTTCGTGTATCACAAAATGTCACGGGTAGAGCGTATTGGTCGTACATAGCTCTTGTAAGTTGTCAGTTACACCCTAATCTATTGTTCGAGTTGAAGCAAATTCACAATATCCATGATATATTCATGTAACACGTTAAAGCGTGCACATTTTAAGTGGCCGCCAGAGAGGCCGTGTCATAAGTTTAGTTTTGTGCTAATGCATGTAAACGTGTAGGTCTATCTTCCTTAAACGGCAAAATTGTATAAGGGGCCTCTCGTGTAGATTCGATACTGCAGATTTAGCCACGTTTGTCACGGACTGAACGGGGGAAATAATGATTTGGGCGTAATGTTTGCTATAAAACCCATTGTCTTCTAGTTCTTGCCGGGATTGATCGATAGTTACTTTGTTTGTAGCAGAGGTTGGACGGCAAAATACACAGGCAACATGTGGTCAGTATTTATTTTTTTAAATTTTATCGTACATTTGTATTCAGTGGGCGGCACCATCTTGGTTGGCGGTTACGACATCCGGTTAGCATTGATGTTTCTCAAACATTAACTTTAGACTAGCATATGATTTTGATGTTACCTTATTATATGTAATTATTGTAATTGATCATTAATTGTAAAACAATATTAATTTGATAACAGTGGATAATAGGTGAATTAGTTAACGTTGGCGTATAACTTAGTGATTGTAATACACGATTGTTAACATTAGTTAACAATGAGATGAGTGACTAGGATAAATGTTCGACGCGTATGCATAGCGTTGTATAATGTGGTCATTAGTTGACATGCGTGCATGCATAACTCAGTGAGTGTAATATACGAGTGATTTGATAATGTTTATATGACATGTATTAGGGGCATTGATTAACAGCGACGTACATGGCGTATACATGGCGTTGTAGAATATGTATACATTGCTACTCATCATTATTACAGCTTACATATATTTATTGAATAATGATGTGTTTGGGTAATGACAATTATGCAAGATTGTTATGTTTGTCAACCGACATCTCAAACGTATGTATAATTACAGCCTAAGCCATCCAGTATTGGACCTAAGCCATCCAGGTTGGGATATTCCGGAGTGGAGCTAACGGATAACGTAACGAGCGGTGGAGACGGACCCCGTACCTGCGCAGCATGGCCAGGTTTTATTAGCGACAACCCCCGGGACACAAGGTGGGCCCGTTATCAGTCCTCACTGGAGGAACATCACCCACAATCTCAGTGGAGGTTAACCATCATTACATCGCGTCATCAACCCTTACAGAAGGCATTTGATGACAATCACCCATTGGATTCGCGCATCATCATCTTCATGAGCTCTCGCGCATCACAGTTATCGCGCTAGATCATAAATCAACATTGTTATAACTTTAACAATACTTCAGTGTCTTATACATTCAGTATTTATAACAATACTAAGAACGTCTTAAACGTTTATGAGAACATTCTTTTCATAGTTAATCTGTGTATTCGCTCGTTTTTTTAGATAATTGTATATATATTAAACATATCTTAAAAGTTGCATTACACTTATGTAAATGCATTCACCGTCATTGATTCTTTCCTGAGTTAGCCCCAACCACTAGGGTCATCCTGTGACACGTGTTATTAAACAACGTCCAAATACGATTGTGTACCTTCTTAGCACCGATATTGAAAGTATTCTGCTATGATAAATATTAAATAGGTGTATTCCGCTTAAGTTATAACGATCATTAATACCACTATTATGTGTTTAGTTCTTGGCAGGGGACATTCCCTGCCTTGAAATTATAATTCACCCGATCCGTCAGGCGAGGGAATGTGAGCCCAAGTTCCCTGTCAAGAATTCAAATAACGAATTTGTTACACTTCAAAGTTACTACTTATATTAACAAACAAACCCCTTTAAACAAGGTTTCCTTTTTATTTAGTCAATTTCCCGCAACGTGCCTCTATTTCATTGTTAATGCGTGACATCGCTAATGTTTACGTTCATGACGTCAACGCTCTAAACGTGGTTAAATTTGGCGGATTGTTTTCAATAATAGAAAAAAAATTGGTTATAACAATGTTGGTGTTTTATTATCTTTACAATGGCAAACATCACTACTTGCTATTATGTCAGACTTTTTCCCACAATGGAAAGCGCAGAAAAGAAACAATTGACGGTTTTCACAACGAAGCGACAGCTTAACATCCGCCATATTGTTTTTTGTGTATTGAAGGTATGGGGCACCCATGGGGAAATCGTCAAATGTTCACGTCGCATTGACCAAAGAAATCCCGAGAATTTGCTTTGCAGTATGACAATGGTAGGTGTCCCTCGTTGAAAGAAAATAAAATAAAATTTCCTCGTTACACTTTGTTTAAATTTTAAATGTGCATACCATAAAATCTAATTTAATTAAAGTACTGAAAGTGATGAGAATTTAAAGTTTGAAAGGAAATTTAAAGACTGTTTGCACGATTGCTGGACATTTAAAATGTCCATACATTTGACATAGTTTTAGCCAAATTGGCGATCTTGGGCTACCTAAAAAAATCTTAGAGGGTCGATCCATTCCAAATATATTATATTGTGATCAATTGTCATTAAATTGTTTCAAATCTAGACGAGAATATTATTTTATGAAATTGCTGATGGATTGACAGATTTGTATTGTATGGCCAAGCTGTCACTCAAGATGACCTCCATGTCTAAAATTATCTCATTTACAGAGTCGCGTGTTTTAAGTAGTCTTCCGGGAACAAGATGCACCAGAGGACCTGCCTTTATCACTCTATTGGCTTAAATAATCTAAGGCCTACTGGAAAACATTTTTTTTAAAAATCAAAGTCTAGATAATTCTGATGTGTCTAGTCTGATGCAACTGGTTTTGAACTTGTCCAAATTCAGTGGCCTAACCTAGAAAACGCCTTCTACTGCAGGGCAAACAAGAGGCACTACCCGTTGATTCAACTTGCCTATGTTTGTCACACACATTGAAAATAAACTTTACCGTAGTATTTACTAAATAAATAACAATACAAATTTATAGGTGGAGGAAAGAAATGAAATTGACTATAAGTAAATACAAGAGTAAAAGTGGCCATAATTTTTATAAAAAAACAACAACAACAAGAAACAGAACAGAACCTAGCTGGACGAAGTAGGTTAAAATGACACAGCCATGTGCAGTTTCATGATTTAGCTGATTTCGAAATACATGTTTACGAACAAAACATTAAATCTGTTTGTAAGTACAGTGCCCGAATTCACCAAACATTACTGAGAACATGAATAAACTCCATAATATATTTTTAAAAATGGACATAAAAACATTTGTTAAAATATGATTCAAATAAAAATAAACATTAAACAAAATGCAACTTGTCATTATGAATGAAAACTACTGATAATCTGGAGCTTGACAGATGTTATGAATTAAAACTCAGATAATCTGGAGCTTGACACATGTTATGAATAAAAACTCAGATAATCTAGAGCTTGACACTTGTTATGAATGAATAGATTTTGATCAGAACCTGGTCAAACATGGGCTTTCCAAATTAGATGACGTCATGACGTCACAAGGGTCAGTAATGTGGCCATTTTGGATGACGTCATGTTGTTAAAACTGTCAGCGTTGACTGAGAAAACATTTTTAAATAACATTACGACGTCATTGACGTCAAGACGTCATGTCGCAGAGACACGTGTTAAGGTTCTTGCACATCTAGACCCTGAAACTAGACCCTTAACTCTACAATCTATGAAAGTTTTGATCAAATCAAATCTTAAATACAGAATATATAACGATAACAAGATTTCTATATATACTATATTTAAACAGAATAACAATCCAGTGGTGTCTAATGTCTAAACATGGTTCTTTAGTTCATCTTATCATTAATAATAATTCACTGACATTGTGAATCACTAAAACCTTTTTGAAATAGTTGTTTGCTATATACAATTATACATAACAAATATATTGAAACAACTATAAATATATTGAAGCAACTCTTCCCGAGAAATCTCGTTTAATTTGGGCTCTTTGCGCGAATATAACACTGTCAAGCGAAGGTGCGTGTGATGTCACATCGTGTTTCCCCTTTAAGAGAAAACACCTTGCAAAAACCCGCTTGACAAATAAATCGCCCACAACTCATACAAATGAGATTTTCGTACCTGTTTATTTCCATTTGAGTTGTTTTCAGCATCCCATACATTCGTCTAGCATAGATCAGCATGCATATACGACTTGAAGCCTCGATTTATGAGAAAAAATGCAGGTTATCCGCCAGATGGCGATGAGAAGGCGCCAAAAGCAATGACTATGAATGCAAGTTGGTAATCAGCCTGTGGACCCTTTGATGACGTCTACCTAAATCCCATTTGGACGGTGGCGTTTGATGTTTGTCCATGATCTTTCTTGTCGTGCCCTTAATGGTTTATTCTCTTACTGCTCTGGCTTCTGCAAAGTCATTGAGTACCTTCATTGTGGCTTTCTAGGCTATTGTTTTTTTGTATTATATTTACACGAGCATATTTGTGTTTTACTTATATTGCCTATTGATGCTGCCTTGTTGGTTAGAGATTAGATCATGTCGGGGATTTCTTTGTCTACACTGTCCTGTTTTAATGGGATGACAGTAGGGTAAGTGTGAGGTTTGGTGCACCCTAGAACCGGTTTAAACCCCCAGTGGCCTACTTTGCCACTGACCGTTCCAAGGCGGTAGCCCTATTGTCAACCCTTTTTTGTTTGTGATGTCGTTTGCATTTATTATTGCTTTTGCCTTCTTGTTTGTCTGTTTGCGTGTTTGTTTCTGTGTTTTGTGGTTGACTGTCGTCCTTGAATGCTACTTTCCCTGTCCGATCTTTTTATATTTCTTTGCATTCAAAAATGAAACCTTACATATGTCTCCTTTCACATGTATCGTTTGATTAATACCATAAACTTAACTTCTTGCACATACACCTTATTCACAATTATGTCAAGCATTCAACCTTAATCAGTTCTATAAAAGATGAAAAGTTTAAGCGACGTTTCATTGCTAAGACAGTGTTTGCTTCAACGTAGATTCGCATTTTCGTGATGATAACACAAGTGTTAAAAATCAAAATTGCAAAATTGCTATATTTTTTATATTTTTCAGACATATTGAATTTTTAATTTTAACACACAGATTACATGACGCAAATTAGTCAACGTATTGTTTTACCGTTGCTTGGTGAACTTATAGTTTGTTATTACAATGTCTATTAGAAAATGTACTCAATTTTGTAATATACTTTTATGCATATTTTGATTGTACAAACCAGATAAAAAATAACACAGTGAGTCAAGTATAAAACTAAATGTGTGGCTTTATTGATTAAATGTGTGAGGTTATTGGCGCATTATCAATGGAATATATAGGCTGGTTCGAGGTAACCATGCCATTTTAAACTACTTTAAATCCAAATTCGGTTTTAAATCGATGCGCTGCTGAACCTATAGGCACAGCGGCCAATAATCTATCGCATATATGGGCCACATAAAAAATAATATGTAAACAAGTACACTCAACAAAACAGTCCAGGTATAAAAACAAATGTATATAACGTTTACTGATAACGCATACGCCCGACAAACTAGGGTAGTTATTTAAGATAATATTTAAGATAGACGCATATCATCGACTACATGTGACACAATACTTAAAAAAGTGAAGTATACACCAACACTTATTTAATACTCTATTAAATAATTGTCCTTATTAATTATACACGTATTCATATTTAGTCCTATAATGGGAAAGTGTATCTCCCTTAGTCATGCTGAAACAAAAAACTATTGGGCATGATTAAATTTATTTTACGAGTTTAACAGGAACATATATGCTACAACTTCGTAACAGAATTGTATAACAGATCGAAGAATAAATGAACAATATAGTTTTTACCTACAATAACCATATTATACATTATTCATGGACACGTCTTTACTATAATTAAATATTAAACATTCTAAAGGTGAGTTTGGTCAATCCACGTGTTTAACGCACGCAAAATATACTAGCATATTTAAAACATATAGTTTGTGTTTAACAAGAATTAAATACCCATATTCGAAAGATAATAAACATTGCGCGTTTAAACCGTGTATACAATTTGTGTGTAATAAGTAATTGATGTACACATGAAGTAGGAAGAGTAAAGATTAGGTGGTGAGACTTAACGTCAGCTGTCACGGGCTGTAAACATAACACGGAAGCTTAAAGGGGGTACTTCAGGCTTTGAGGCTAAATCTGTTTAATAAATAAATAATAAAAAGCTATACAATGAAAATGTGAAATGGTTCAAATATATAGATATACTATTAACAGAGTGGTATAATAAAGCGCAATAATTAATACTTATATAATTATAAAGAATAACAATACTTTTCAGGCCATAGAGGAATCCTCGAGTTATCAAAGTTGCTACACGGTTCACTGTGGCGATATATTCAAATGACGTTCGCGTTGCAATGTATGATCATGCATTGCGATATTGTTAACGCCAAGTTTAAAAATAGCTAACCCTGGCGCGTAACCATAGATAGAATATAACTTCTTCCGGTTATATTATTTTATATGTTCATTGTAATGTTTCCTTTGGTGGTTAATTGCTCGTACGTTTTTTTATCAATTGTCAATACAGAAGTAATAAAATACCAATCCTGACGTACTGTCTTTAATATCATGAGTTAATGACTGATTACCACTTATATCGATCAAATATATTTCAAAATCCGGCTATTACTATTACAATTATCTTTACGAATTATATTTTCTCATACCAACTGCTACGCTCTTACTTTTCTCCTTGCCCGTGTATAGCACTAGGGAATATAGTAAATATAGATGATGATGACAGCGTATGTAAAGGCTTGGACATAAGCTAAATCCTGATTTTGAGAAAATGTAGGACCCTATCAAATGCAAATCTAAAAATGATTGATAACCACTTAATATATCGATCAAGTATATTTCAAAATCCGGCTATTAATATTACAATTATCTTTACGAATTATATCGTCTCATACCCACTGCTACGCTCTTACTTTTCTCCTTGCCCATGTATAGCACATAGGGACTATAGATGATGATGACAGCGTATGTTAAAGCTTGGACATAAGCTAAATCCTACTTTTGAGAAAGTGTAGGACTCTATCAAATGCAAAACTAACAAAAGTTGTCGGAGAACAGCGCAGCTCGACTATTCGACTTTTCAGGAATAATAAATTATATAGCCAGTATATACCATCAGAAAACAAGGCTCAAACAATGTGGGTTGGGGTTAGGGGATGGGATTTGTATAGAAACTCGGGCCGATATAAAATTATGTGAAATTTTATTATTTTTATCTGTTTTAATCCGAAGTTGCTGTTATTTTAAAGAAATTTGTGGTCGAAAGGCAACTCGGGGAGGGAGCTGATCTCTGGCAATTTTTATTGTGGCCTCATTTCCTTTTTTTTTTATTGATATTTCATCTGTGTATCTGAATTTAATCTAAATTGTTTTATATGCAAATGATTGAGTTCAAAGTAAAACATTAATATCCAAATAATGGAAAATAAAATGAAAAGAGGGGAGCCCATAGACCAACGGGATACAAAAAAAAAAGAGTTTTGAGGCGGGTGGGGGTGGAGGGGGGAGTGCAACATAGCTATTTGTGTAAGAATTGACCAAAACAACACAGATATATGTAAAAAAAATATAGAGTTCCGATGGGGTGGGGTAACATAGCATATATATATGTTAGAATTCACCAAAACAACACAAAAATATGTAAAAAAAAATTACAAAAAACTGAGTTTCGAGTGGGATCGGTGGTGTGGGAAGGTGTGGCGGGGAGTGGCGGGCAACATATATATATGTGTAAGAAGCTATGTGTAAGAATTGACCAAACCAACACAGAAATATGTATAAAATAAAAATAAAACAAAAATATTCCAGTTTCGAATGTGGGTGGGGGTGGGGGTGGGGTGGGGGAGAGGCGGGATGGTGAGGGCAACATATATGTGTTAGAAGCTATGTAAGAATTGACCAAAACAAAACAGAAATATGTAAAAAAAATAAAAATATTCCAGTTTCGAGTGGGGGTGGGGATGGGATAGAGGCGGGGTTGGTGAGAGCAACATATATGTGTAAGAAGCTATGAAAGAATTGACCAAAACAAAACAGTAATATGTAAAAAAATAATTAATTGAACAAATCGAGTTTTGAGTGGGGTGGGGTAACATATATGTGTAAGAAGCTATGTAAGAATTGATCAAAACAACACAGAAATATATAAAAAAATAAAAAAAATATTCCAGTTTCGAGTGGGGTGTGTGGGAAGATTCTGCGCGTGTAGGGGAGGGGGCAACATAGCTATATGTAAGAATTGACCAAAACAACACAGAAAACATGTGTTAGTCTGACTTTTATACTGATTTATATAAAAATTAAATAAAAGTATTCCAATATTCCAGTTTCGAGTGTGTGTGTGTATGTGTGTGAGTGTGGTGGGGGGAGGGTGGGGGGGGGGGGGTGGGGCTGGGGCAACATAGCTATTTGTAAGAATTGACAAAAACGACACAGACATAAGTAAAAGAAATCGAGTTTCGAGTGGTGGTGGGGGATGGGGGGGGGGGCGGGGGAATGGCAGGGGGTGGTGGGGAGGGGGCAAAATATATGTGTAAGAAGCTATGTGTAAGAATTGACCAAAACAACAGAGAAATATGTAAAAAAAAAAATTGAGTTTTTAGTGGGGTGGGGTGTGGGTGGGGGAGAGTTTGGGGTGGGGGAAACACAAACATGTGTAAGAAGCTATGTGTAGTAAGAATTGACCAACACAACTCAGAAATATGTAATTTTTTTTAAAAATTAAACAAAAACATTCCAGTTTCGAGTGTGTGTGTGTAGCAGGGGGTGGGGGGGGGGGTGCGGCAACATAGCTATGTGTCAGAATTGACCAAAACAACACAGAAATATGTAAAAAAATAATTAAAAAATTGAGTTTCGAGTGGGGGGGGGGGGTGGGTGGGGGGTGGGGAAGGGTGTTGGTGGAGAGTAGGGGTGAGGGGAAATGTATATGTGTCGGGGTTGGGGAGATGCGGGTGTAGCGGGCAACACATATATGTGTAAGAAGCTATGTGTAACAATTGACCAAAACAACACAGAAATATGTAAAAAAAAAATCGAGTTTCGAGTGGTGGGGGTGGGTGGAGTGTGGTTTGGGGAAGAGGAGAGGGAGGGGGCAACAATATGTGTAAGAAACTTTGTAAGAATTGACCAAAACAACACAGAAAAATGTAAACAAAAATAAAAAAACAATAAAATAATCCAGTTTCGAGTGGGGGCAGGGGTGGTAGGAGGAAGGGAGTGGGGGGGGGGGGGGGGGAGGGGCAACATGTGTAAAAATCAAAAGCGACAGATAAATTTGTAAAAAAAAAAAGAGTTTCCAGTGGGGGTGCGGGGGGGGGGGGGGGGGGGGGGTGGCAACATATATATGTGTAAAAAGCCATGTGTAAGAATTGACTAAAACAACACAGGAAATACGTAAAAAAAGAGTTTCAATTGGGGAGGGGGGTTGAGAGGCGGGATGGTGGGGTTGGGGAGAGGGGGAAACATGTATGTGTAAGAATTGACTAAAGCAACACACAAATATGTTAAAAAGAAGGTGTGTGTGGAGATGAGTGGAGGGAGTGGGGGCGGGGGATGGAGGAGGGAGCCCATGCCCCAATATTGGTGAAGTATAAATAAGATGCATAATGCTATAAAAAATCCCCAACCAAAATATAAATATATACATGCTTACAAGCAAGCCTAGATCTGACTTTATTGCCCATTTTATGGGCCATCACAATTTGGGTTCCATGGGAGCCCAGAATTAGCAGAAGACAAAATTACTTACCGACCCAATATACGGATACCAATCCCAGATTTAGTTCAGCTAGGACAAGAAATGTAAGAGATAAAGAACTGTTAACACAGCTTACACGCACAATTTGATGTAAAACAGACACATTTTAAGGCTATCATAATTTGGGTCCCATGGGAGCCCATGGATAACAAGAACCAAAATTACTTAAGCAGCCCTTAGGATGATGCTATAAGGAAGCCTATGGTCAAATTTGGTTGTTGTAGAATAAGAAGTGTAAGAGATATAGACTTGTAAACACAGCTTACACGCAAACCTTGATGTGGAACGCCGACGCCAACGTCGACGCCGATGCCGGGGTGATTACATAAGCTATCCTATTCTTCGAATAGACGAGCTAAAAGTACCATACTGAAGGCAATATGATTGTAACGAGACACATATTGTAACATATTACACATCTCTAGAAACTGAAAGTTTTATCTTCATCATCACTGAGACCGATTTTCACATTGCTTATGCATTTCAAGTCATCTAGTTGCCTAATATGCGTACAGGATACCGTGATCGATTATCCTTTAAACTTGATAAGGCAGGATACTAGGTCTGTGTTACCGACATTTGCGATCATTAAATCCACTTTCAAGGATTGACCTAAGGTTAACAAATGTGTCACTTGTTTTGAATAATGATCCTTTAGGGCCAATTTGAAGATTTTAATTGATCTGTTAATGACATTGACAATAAGTTTCACGGTCAAATGAACATCTAGTCAAACTCGAAACCCAAATAGCAAGTTTACTAAGTTTCAAATGTGTATGTCGGTAACCTTTATGGCCCAGTGGAATACACGTCAGATTCCGAATCCGGTAACGGCCTCGGTATCCCAATGGATACGGTCTTGAGCTTTAGAGCTACTGACCTCTGTCCCCACGTGGTTTCACTCCCTGACGGAGGAATATTTGATGGGGACCTTCATCTTTCATCGCACCTCCCGCTAAAGTTGTTGTCCCAATATCACCTAATACTATGTGTTAACGGGACGTCAAACCCCATTTAATTTAATTTACTATAATTTTTAAATCCATTGATCACTGGTGCGACTGAGGCGAGTCATTAACCCTTACCTCGTCCCGCGGATGGGGACGGTAACCGGGCAGTCCCGTGTATCGGTCTTTCCTTCGATCACGTTAAAAGCCATAAGAGCTATTCAACAGTAAGAGTAGGGCGACTTTCCGGATTCCAATGTACCATTCCCTTCACTCTGATGCTTAAAAACAATTCAATGCATGTATGCAATCAAAATAGGTAAAAAAAAATATATGATGCTGCAATTTGTTTAAGGGTCTTATAAATTTTTATTAGAAGTACATTTTATTTGAAATACCACTGTATATAAACAACTAGTAGCAATAAAATCCCAATTTAAAATAATATTTATCATTTAGCTTGAAAAGCGTAACTCAGTTTTTAAAGTTAAACGATGCAAACATATTATACTCAGCTGCAAAAGAAAGTTGCCACTGAGTTTAGTTTAGATTTAATTGTATAATATTTTGTTAGAATTAATTGACAAATTCCAAAATGAATATGCCATGTTTGGTACCAAAGTTTTTTATCATTCCATTGCCAATATCATGTTTTCCTTTGTTTTTCAATAGGTTGAATCATTAAGTGACTGTCGCTTGATAAAGCGGATAGGGTGTATAGTAAAACGTTCAAAGTGGCTTCTTTCTTTTGCAGCTGAGTATATATTAAGGATACTAATATGAGTCATAGATGGAGTAGTTTCAGTAAAACACATATAAATACCGGTACAGTAGCCAGCCCTAACATTGGCAAATCATTTTCTTTTGCGAAGGAGTGCGGAGGCATGCCCCCGACTTTGGTTTGATTTCTAATGGCGATTTAGCGCATATCTTTAGCACTATCTTAATCATGACGTCGTATGCCAGTGATTAATTATACATCCTGTTAAGGTTATTTGTATGTGAAATATGTATCTTCGAAAGAGTCTACTCAGACAACAGCCTCGGTGTGCATCAACGCAGCTATGGACCTACTGTATAATACTGTATAACAAACTGGCAATCGTTTGTTTTGGTTTAAACTCGTTTTTGTGTTTGTTTTTCAAATGTGAAAAAAATACATTTTTTTTATTTTAGCTATAACACTTATTAGGCTTAGATGCTCAGATATGAATTCAAACGATTTATTGCCTGTAAACTTAAGACAAATGTAGACGTTCAAGTAAAATGATTCGCTCTTTACATATAATTCGATTTTGCAGGACGATAACCATTAAACCACTGATATATCTAAAATGTTATAGATCTAGCATTAATTTTGATAACATGTAGCTGTACAGTGCATGTGCGACACAGGTGGACTATATACTGATAGATGTTGAGGTGTGTTAAGTATATAAGCTGTTTTTCATGATAACAACCGGTACTTTATATTATTTCTTTCTCAAGAAACCCCAATATCGAAGTATTTAGAGTGCCTGACAATCAGAAGACCGTGTGTTTGAGTCCTGAAAATGATGTCATTTGTTAAAACTTGTCGAAAATAATAATTTTGTCGGTTAAATATCCTTAAAGACCGCTGGATAATGAAAAATACGACCTCAACGATAGATTCGATTTACGTATATAGTCTATAGCTTCAAAACTAATATAAATGAGCATATATAAAAAGTCAATAAAAAGGACAATACATAACATAAAATGGTGAAGACAGGGTTACCGATTTGAACGGTTAGTAGGCAATAAAGCCTATAGGTTAGCTTAAATTGACTTTATGTGAAAACATACTGTTTTCAACGCCTAAATTGACAAAAATGTGTAAATAAAAGTACATTCAAATCAAAAGGAATTCTCTAACAATGAAGTCCACATCCAGAGAAATTAGGAAAAAATACAAATGTTGTTGTAAAGTTGAACAAAATGCAAGAAATGAAATCACAAACATAAAAGGGTTGACACTATGGCTACCGCCTTGGAACTGTCACTGGTAAAAAAGGCCACGTGGGTTTAAACCAGGTTCAAGAGTGCACCAAACCTCACTCTTACCCTATTGTCATCCCAATAAATCGAGACAGAGTAAATATAAATATCCCTGTCAGGTTATATTCTCTAACAAACAGGGCAGCATTAATAGGCAATACATGTATAAGTGTAACACTTAAATGATCATGTATAAATGATTTTAAAAAAGTCAAAGTATAGAAAGCCATAAGTACTCAATGACTTGGCAGAAGCCAGAGCAACAAGAGTACAAACAGTTAAGGGTACGACAAGATAAGATTTACGACAAACATTAAATGCTACTGTCCTTTGAGGCTTTAGGTAGACGTCATGATGGAGTCCACAATCTGTCCCGTTATCGCAAATCAAAGAAGAGAGCCTAGTGGCGAACTCTAAATGGGTTAACCACTAACCATGCAGTGCTTTGGAAAATCATGGTGTCATGACCTATTTTGATAAACTATTTAACAAGTTTAGTAAAAGCTTGTTTCACGTATGGCCATAATCATGTATTTTTGGGGGTAAAACATAATTTGTTAAAGTTATTTAGTAAATAACTGAAACCAGTACAAAATAAATAAGTTATTTCTGAAAATAAGTATAAAAGTCGAACAGGAAATGCAGCTTTCACAGAACACAGTAAACCCCAAAACACGCAAAACGACAAACATGCATGACAATGTTAAAAAGGAATAAAGGTATATGACGTCATAAACACAAAAAGGGTTGACAATAGGGTACCGCCTTGGAACGGTCAGTGGCAAAAAAGCCGCTGGGGGTTTAAACCAGGTTCTAGGGTGCACCAAACCTCACACTTATCCTACTTCATCCCAATAAAACGGAACAGCGTAAATAAAGAAATCCCCGCCATGACCTATTCTCTAACCAACAAAGCAGCATTAATAGGCAATATAAGTAAAACACAAAGATGATCAATAATAGAAAATAGCATAGAAAGCCACAAAGAAGGTACTCAATGATTTGGCAGAAGCCAGAGCAACAAGAGAATACATCATTGAGGGCACGACAAGACAAGATCAAACGTCACCGTCCTTTTGGACTTTAGGTAGACGTCATCATAGGGTCCACAGCCTGGCCGGTCATCGCATAATTAAAGAGGAAAGCATAGTGGCGAACTGTAAATGGGTCCACAATTCACTATACTTCACCTGTGACCAAAAGCATGTATTTTAGGGTATAACATAACTTGTTTAAGTTATTTAGTAAGTAACTGAAATCAGTTACACCTTGACCTTGTACCCAACCTAAAACAAGACTGAAGTGTCTACATAATGAGGGTTGGATAGCGTTCCTTTTCAGTCGTATGTATCGATCCCATTCCTAATCCAAACAAGAGTCAGTGTTGTTTTTTGTGGGGTGGGTGGAGGGGGGGGGGGGAATTTTTATAGCCGTTTTTCGGTCATAGTTCTAATGACTAAACATATCGTTTTGCCAAATTTAATCCCAATTAAAAAATAAAAAATAATTTGGTACCAATTATAGAGTATAAAACGCTTTTAAGTGCCTCCGTCGATATTGGTGAACAGTTAACATTATTAAAGATATACGTCTGAAATGAATGGTTAACAGTTGTCCCGTCTAATTTCATTTCCAAAGTGCACGTACACATGTTCATCATATATATCCATGAACGATTAAAATATTCACCTATGATTATAAGAACAAGCCTGAACGAGTTATCTTATCTCATCCTTCACGTTTCTCGTCTCGTCTCGGTACATCTCGCGAGAACTAACAATGACGTAACCTACCGCGAATTTTAAAATAAATAGCGATTTTCCGATCAAGTTCACTGCTACGAAATAATAGCGTGTAGAAGTTATTTGGTGGACAACTTAAATCAGTTACACCCCTGACTTTTTATATAACTAAATGAATGATAACCTTAATTGCATCTTCAAAAAGTACCTCAATGATTATTCAAACAAGCATGACATTCCAAAATGAACATCAAAACTTATATGAAAGCACTACAATGATAACCTATTATTGCTACCACGGAAACATATAATCTATGTACATTGTTCTTTTCAAAAAACGATGGTAGAATGTGTCTCTTGAGTTGGTAACAATATCGAAAGTTATAGGTCCTGGCTCAAGGCCTAATTATATTCTCTTGAAACAGTACGTGCAAGTATGTTATATATTCAAATGGATTGCGTTTGACATTGTTTTATGAATAGCAAGAGGTATATCCGTTTTACCAAACCCAGCCTATTTTGTTTCCTTAAAACAGGGACATGATCGAAGAAAGGGTATTTGATTAAATTTACTCGACCTCTGAAAGAGAATATAATGGTTTGTTCCTTGCATTCATTGATAAGATATTGCACACATAGTATATTAAAGATCTTATCAATGAATGTAGCATATAAAAAGAAATAAAAAAATCTGGAAGTTTTCGACATCATTTTAGACGACAGTATTTTATCACTAATTTATAAAAGCGGCGAACTCGAAAACTTAAAAATAGACGACCTATCACACTGTTAACATGGTTAAAGGTCGACTATAAAACAATAACGAACTGCTTTGCAAAAAGACTAAAAAAAAGTATGAAAGGAGAAATTTGAAAATCGTCGAGCACGTTAAATACAAACAATATTGCAGTCTCGTTTGACTGAGACTGTTCATGAACGATTGTGAAAAGTGCATGCCCTTTAGCCCGGGTCGGGCAGAACTCAATAATGGCAATAGTACAACAATTTAAGCCATCCCGAGGATGGTAAGCATATGACGGTGAACATGAAACCTTCAATGTGGTATTTTCACACCATTCCATGGCCAGCAGCGTATGGTCCCCGTTTCTAACAAAACCCTTTGCCCTTAGCGACAAAACAATGAGCGAAATAAGCAAAATGAAATTGTGTTCGGAGCAGAGGTTATGAAACCCACGTAACATATGTAACAGTCAAACGACTAAATTAAAAACCAGGCAACATATCCTAAGGGTGATTAAACAATAATATTTGAGAATGTACCACTGATATCTGTAAATATCGGGCTCAGCGATCTCCAAAGATCGGAATGAATAACAGTCCTGATTGCAAGCACGAGGAGTCGTTTTACAGCCACCACACTGCACAGGTAACGCTACTGTGATATATAAAACGTATGAAAGGAGAAATTTGGAAATCGTCCAGCATAATTCACACAGCTGAAAGGAGTTATATAAAAGGCCACGACATGACTGAGGCGAATAAGCTATTACAGGATATTATTTAGCATGTTGAGCTCATGCATATATTGTATATGCAGAGACGTCATTATGTTTTCTAGATCAAACAAAAGCTTTTGATAGGCAAGAATGGGAATGGATAGACAACTGTTTAGCCCAAGTATTATATTAAGTCGTCTTGTATTTAAAAAGTGTATCTCAATTATGCTTACATACACAAACTGTTTCGACAATTATAAAAGCAAACTTATTTTTTAACTTAACTTTTTACGTTTAACACAAAATACTTTATTTCATGAGGAACATGTCTTATTTCTAATTTCCAATTAAATATTAAGCATTGGTTACATAATATATACACAACTATCAACATCTAATATATAGTGTTTACACTTTCATACTACGGAAGTTTTAAATCTCATATAACGATAATGGAAGTTCGCCAACCCGACTGAAACATTAACATTATTGTTAAACTCATTTATATAAGAGTTTTTAATTGCATGTTGTAATTTATAGTGTTTACACTTTTACACGTTATGCTTAAAGGGACACGCGGCAATTTTTTTTTAAACTTTAGGCGTCACGTTATTTTTTCTACATAACGAGTTTATATTCAAATTATTATTAGCAATTATATGAATATTCCAAGCGAACTGTCTTTGAATATTACTAATTGTTGAGTATGTAGCATCAATACTCTATTTGAAATAACGAAGACAAATAGTATCACTTTTTATTTAAAGCAGGCAGATTAAAAGTCAAAATGATACTGTATTAATACATGAAGGTGCTAATTTTGATGCTTGAAACATACTTCAAGATTGCCGTGTGTCCCTTTAATGTCGTCCTATATTTCATATTTCACTAAACAACACTCATGTTATTGGTTATTTTAATACATATATGTATTCAGAAAGCAGTAATAGTAACATTCGGGGATATTTAACGATGCTACGGAGACGAAATTAAGATTCCCAATACAATGAAGGTTTGGACATTTAGAATCACCCTTTCGTTAGAATCACCCTTTTTAAAGGTGATAAACGTTCATTCTTTTGATCTTTCATTGTTCATTGTTCCGGAATCAAACGAGAACGAAATCAATGCCAAACAGTTAAAGGGAACAGAAAGATGGCCAGTCACTCAAAAAAATTAAGAAACATGCACATGAGAAGGATGAGTTGATGACGATGGTTGGTCATATATAAACAAAGGTGTGTTGTATTGCTTGTTCGGAGAAGATAAAAGTCATAAGAGTGAAGAAGTGAAACAAATTGTTATGCCAACACCACTCAGAAAACGTGAGATGCCGCAATTTAATGAATCGAAAGATGGAGGTCACTTGTCCACAAAAGAGACGTTGATCGTATCTCTTGAAGATTTCCCTGACTTGTCAAAGTTTTGCAGATCATACGACATCTGCCAGAAGACCAAAAAGGACGAGTTTAGAAAGATCCGCTGGAGAGATGCCCATTTACTATATACCATTCCACCGTCTCGTTGTTAATTAAATTGGACCAACCACACCAGTTTCTGAGAGAGTCAATCGATACATTTTAAAAGGTGTGAACTGTTCAACTAGGTACCATGAAGCTGCAGTGTTGCCGAAAATAAAAACTGAGAGGGTAGCTGAAGCACTGTAGGACATCAGAACTATTAAGTGATCGAGGGAGTTATCTTTGAAAACATGCCTTTGTGTCTATTTTTAGTCGTATTGCTTAACAATCCAGGCTTATAGATGGGCGATTTCCGACTGTCTGTCCGTCCGTCCGTCCGTCCGTCCGTCTACTCATTTTGACGTTTTGGTTAAAGTTTTTATTTTCACCATTTCTTAAAAACGATTTGTCGGAAAGCTTTGAAACTTGGCAAACCTGTTTATTGTCATTACACAATGTTATATTACAAGAACCATAACTTTGTCACTGTAGGTGCTTCACTTGCTATATATATACCTAATCATCCTTTTGCTTGCTTTATTTACACTGTCACGTTTTATTGGGATGACAATAGAGTAAGAGTGAGGTTTGGAGCACCACTGAACACGGGTTAATCCCCGAGCGGCCTTTTTTGCCACTGAACGTTCAAAGGCGGCAAAGTACGATGTTGTGCACTTTTATTAACGGTGTATAGAACATGTAGAAGTTGTATAAGATCATTGATAATATTTTTAAACATCTTTCATTGAAAGAAAGGTACAATAGCACTTCCCCCATTACATTCTGTTTAAGGTTGAAAGTTGAATTCCATCGAATCTAAGTTAAAACATGAAACCTTGCATATATCTCCTTGAATATACACGTTGCGAATGATATCTTAAATACATTTTCTTGTACATACACCTTATGAACAATTATGCCGAAAATGCAACTTTAATCGGTCCTGTAAACGATGTAATGTTTAAGCGACCTTTGATTGCTTCGAAGGTAGTTTAATTCAACGTAGATTTAAATTTTGGCGGTGACAACAAAACCTATATTTTGCTATCACAATGTCCGTTGGAGGATGTACTCAATTGCGGTGATTTCCTTGTTATGTACATGTTGAATGTACAATCCAGATAAAAACAATAACACAATTAGTGACGTATATGCGTTTGTATAAAACTAAATGTGTAGGTTTATTGACTAATGTATGTGTTTATTGACAAAAGGTGTGGGCCATTGACTAAATGTGTATGTTTATTGACTAAATGTGTATGTTCATTGACTAAATGTGCATGTTCATTTACTAAATGTGTGGGTTTATTGGCACATTATATGTGGACATGAAAGGGTGGCTCGACGTAACCATGCCATTTTCCACAACGGTTTACTAGAAAGAGGTAATGTTATTTTGTGTCTGTCTTATACAACTTTAATTCCAATTACAAGTATACATGCAACCTGAACCTGAAGACACAGTTACCAATGTTTTGTCGCATATACGAGTATTACCCACACAATTAATCTGTAAACAAGTACACGCTCTGGATAAATCAATACAGATATAAAGTTTACTGATAATGTATACGCATGATACATTAAGGAAGGTAATATTGAGGGTATCCCAGCGGTTTTGGGGAGCAAGGGAACATGCCATTTATTTTTGGTGAACAAGGGAACAGTGTATGTTATTGGTAATATCTTTGGGGAACATTGGAAACATATTTTTGGGGAACAAAGCAAAATATTTTTGGGGAACAAGAGAATATTGGGTCATATTTTCAGGGAACAAGAGAACATGGACCTCCATCGGAGGGCCTCAATATTTAAGATATTTTAAGGTAGGCGAATATCATCAAATACGTGTAACACAATACTTAATGAACCAAAGCGTCGAAGCGTCATCTATACACTAACACAAACACTAATATAATTAGTACTGTATTAAATATGTGTCCTTATTAAGTTCAAACGTATTCATATTTAGTCCTAACTTAAAAGAGTATATCCGGTAGTCGTGCTTAAAACAACAACGTTTTTGGCATAAGTTACTTCCGAGTGTACCAGAAGGAACATATACTTCTCAAAATAAAGACCACAGTCATAAAGGAATAATTGATTAGAACAGTAATAATTACATAATATTTAACATTATGGATTTCATTCATATAAAAAGTTAATACATGTGTGTAACGTAACAATTGTAAAAGAATACAACTAAACTTAAACATTATAAAACGATAAATCGTTCAGTTAGGGCACTTTAAAATATGACCACAATCTAAACTTGATCCTTAAATTATTTTGATGAGTATATATATACATGTAAAAACTCTGTTACAGAATTTTATAACAGCTGGAGTCATAAATGAACAACATAGTATTAACTTTTTAAAGCGTATTTATAGTAACCATATTAACCTTATTCAATGACGGACAAGTTATATATATATATATATATATACATATATATATACATAGCAAAGGTGCATTATACACAAATATGCTTACTCTCTAGGAGCGTTAAAACATACATGTAACGTACCTGTGGTCACGATAAGAGACAACACCTTCATTAATACAATCCACATATTTAACACGAAATATACTAGTAAACTACCATATTCAAAATATTATCAACATTCCAGTAACCCTATATACAATTTGTGTTTAACAAGAAGTTTGCGTACACTGACGTATGAAGAGTAAAGATTAGGTCAAGTGAGACTTATCATCAGCTGTCACGGCAGTAAACATAAACACGGAAGTTTAAAGGGGGTACACCAACTTTTGATGCTAAATCTGTTTAAACAAATTGAATGCTATGAAGTGACCAATTTAAAACGTGAAATGGTTCAAATATATAGATGGAACATTAACAGTGTGGTATAATAAAGCGGAATTATTACTTATATAATTATAAAGAACAACAAGACTATTTAGGCCATAGAGTAATTCTCAAGTTCTCAAAGCTGTCACGCGCCTCACTTCGGCGATATCTTCAAATGACATTGCGATATTTTTATCTCCAAGATTGAAAATAGCTAACCCTGGTGGGTAACCATAGATAGAAAATACCTTCTTCCGGTTATTTTATTTATATGCCCATTGTAACTTTTCTTTTGGTGGTTAATTGATCGTACTTTTTTATCAATTGGATACAGAAATAATGCATTTGAACAATTCTTAAAAAATACCTGACGTACTCCCTTTAATATCGTGATTGTGTTTGATTATCGATCAAGTATATTTCAAAATCCGGCTATTAATATTATAATTATGGTGACGAATAATATCGTCTCATCCTCACTGCTACGCTCTTACCTTTCTCCTTTCTCGTGTACAACACTTAGGGAATATGGATAGCTTATGTAAAAGTTGTACTTACTTATTCAGGTAAAAACAAAAAGGAAAAAACTAAAAATACCATATTGAAGGCAATATGACTGTAACGCAACACATATGTCAACATATTACAAATGTCGAGAAGTTCAAAGCCTAAATCAACATCACAGAGAGCGACATGCATTTAAAATCATCTAGTTGCCTAACATGTGTACAGGATACTTTTATTGTTGACGCAACTTTAGCAGCAGTATTCCACTATCTTTCACATTATGCAAGAGTGTGTGAAGTGAGATGTACTTAATACTATAGAGTGTGATTGTCACAACATTAGTAGTAGTATTCCACTAAAGTTCACATTCTGCAGGAGTGTTTGGTGTGAAATTTTCTCAATGCTATATCATGCGATTCCCACAACAGAAGTAATAGCTTTCCACCATCTTTCACGTTCCGCGGGAGTGGTTGATGTGATATAGAGTGTGATTGCCACAACAATAGTAGCAGTATTTCACTCACTCTCACATACTGTCATAGGGTGTGGTTTATCCAGTAAAATCTTGAGAGTTATAAACTGGGCCACTTAAATTGAATACACTTCCAAAACGATCAGGTTTTGATGAGGTTTTTGTGTCGACAAGTATCATTTACTGAATTGAACTGAATTGGATTTTATAGTCGCACCAACAGCTGAGGTCATATGGCGACTTTACAGCTTCCGTTGGTGGAGGAAGACCCCAGGTGCCCCTCCGGGCAATTTTCGTGCACGGGCGGGCACCTGGGTAGAACCACCGACGTTCCGCAAGCCAGCTGGATAGCTTCCTCACATAAAGATTCCTAGGCCCCTGAGGGATCGAACCTACAGCGGTGAGGGGTCAGTGATTTCAAGTCAGAGACGTTAACCACTCGGCCACGGACGCCCCCCGTATCATTTACAGTGCAATAGCTGAAGTATAAATGTGCAATAATTTCACGCATATCACCTATATTCCCTTTATAAATTTGTATATTATGACATCTTTAACTTAACAGTAGTTTTCTTAAACTCAATATACTGATTATTTTAATATGTACCATCATTTTAAAACAGTTGTTTGTTTTAATGCTTTTTTCAAACTGGTATTAATCATATTAAGCATATTAATCGGTTAAATAAACTTTAATCAATTTATCGCAAATACTATATTTTTTTTTTAGAAAAATCATGACGTTTCTAGACATATTTTATTCTTTTTTTTGTACCATTGTTTTAATCACGTTTGTATATACTGTAAATATATTCTGTTTTGTTTGAGGACCGTATGTTAGACTGGCTACTAGCCAAATATGTAATCCTCTTGAAATAAAGATATTATTATTATTATTATTATTAATTTTTAAGTTTTATTATTTAAACTTGATAAGGCAGGATACTAGGTCTGTGTTACCGACATTTGCGATCATTAACCAACTTTCACGCATTGACCTAATATAAGGTTAAACAATTGAAAAGAAATATAAAAAGATCGGACAGGGAAAGTAGCATTCAAGGAGGACAGTAAACCACAAAACACAGAAACAGACACGCAAACAGACAAACAAGAAGGCAAAAGCAATAATAAATGCAAACGACATCACAAACACAAAAAGGGTTGACAATAGGGCTACCGCCTTGGAACGGTCAGTGGCAAAGTATGCCACAGGGGGTTTAAACCGGTTCTAGGGTGCACCAAACCTCACACTTACCCTACTGTCATCCCATTAAAACAGGACAGTGTAAATAAAGAAATCCCCGCCAAGATCTAATATCTAACCAACAAGGCAGCATCAATAGGCAATATAAGTAAAACACAAATATGCTCGTGTAAATATAATACAAAAAAACAATAGCCTAGAAATGAAGGTACTCAATGACTTTGCAGAAGCCAGAGCAGTAAGAAAATAAACCATTAAGGGCACGACAAGAACGATCATGGACAAACATCAAACGCCACCGTCCCAATGGGCTTTAGGTAGGCGTCAGCATAGGGTCCACAGCCTGTCCGGTCATCGTACAATTAAAGAGGAAAGCATAGTGGCGAACTGTAAAAGGGTCCACCACCAAGCATGCAGTACGTTGCAAAATGATAGGGTCATAACCTCTTTTGATAAACTTTTTAACAAGTTTAACAAAGATAGTATGAAAGTGATCATGACCTAGAATCTTACGAAGTTTATAAATCACATCACCATAGAAGTCAGGTTGTGATAGTCCTTGTCGCAGAAGAGTCCTTAAATTACTTTTATATTTGGAAAGAAGATCAGGGTTACGATAATAAAATTTTGCAAAGGTTTTACGAAGTTTATGGTAACGGTAACCCTGATTGATTTTAGTTATACAAAGATTACGAATATTAATGTCCTCAACTCGAGTATAAGCTCTAGAAAAACGAATAAGTTGAGACACATATACCCCATAAGAAGTTGCTCGGGGAACATCCCCATCCAAGTGGGGATAATTAACAATGTCAAAATTAAAATCATCTCTCTTGTCATAGATTTTGCTAATTATTTTACCATTTTCAATCGAGAGATCTAAATCAAGAAAAGAAGCGTTATTATCAGATATATTAGCTTTGTTAAGCTGAAGTTCTTTAGGATAAATATAATTAACCATAGTTGGAAAGAAAGGGTTGTCAATGTTCAATATGGCATCCAGAAACCGAGAGGTGTCATTAAAGGCTTCAATAACATCTGCCTGGGTATCTGGTGAAAGACTCAACATGAAATCCCTTTCATAGCAAAATAAGAACAAATCTGCGACAAGTGGTGCACAGTTCGTACCCATAGGGATACCAACAATTTGTCTATAAACGGTGGTTCCATACCTGACGAAAATATTATCTAATAGGAAGATGAGTGCTTCACAAACTTCATAGCAAGCTCGATTTGAATTATGTTGCTTTACGATCAATGCGATGTTTATTAATTGATCTGTTAATGACACTGACAATACGTTTCACTGTCAAATGAACATCTAGTCAAACTCGAAACCCAAATAATATGTTTATCAGTTTCAATGCATGTCGGTGATCTTTATGGCCCAGTGGAATACACGTTAGATTCGGAATCCGGTAACGGCCTCGGTAGCCCAATGGATAAAGCTTTAGAGATAGAGACCTCTGCCCACGTGGTTTCACTCTCTAACGGAGGCGTATTTGATGGGGACCTTCATCTGTCATCTCATCTCCCTCTGAAGTTGTTGTCACAATATCACCTAATAATATGTGTAAACCCCAAACCCCATCAAACACCATTTAATTTAATTTAATTTAATTTGATTTCTGGTGATCACTTATGCGACTGAGATTCCTCGGCGAGTCCTTAGGCGAGCCATTAACCCTTACTTCGTCCCGCGGATGAGGACGTTAACCGGGCAGTCCCGTGTATAGGAGTCTTTACTTCGAGCACGTTAAAAGCCATATACAGGAGCAATTCCAAAGTAAGAGTAGGGCGACTTTCAGGATTCCAATGTATTCTTCCCTACACTCTGGTGCTGCTCTAAATAACCTATATAATGTATTAACAACAATTCAATTCATAAAAATGTATGCACGTTGGTTAATTGTAATTGCATAAAATATGCAATCAAAATAGGTAAACAAATATCTAAGTTATATGATGCTACAACATGTTTAAGGCTCTTATAAATTATTGTTTCATTAGAAGTACACTTTATTTGAATTATATAAACAACTGTTAGCAATAAAATCCCCATTTGAATTAATTTATGATTTAGCTTGAAATGTGTAACTCAGATTTTAAAGCTAGACGATGCAAACATAATATATTAAACTTAATATGAGTCCTAGATGGAGTAGTTTCAGTAAAACACATATAAATACCGGTACAGTAGCCAGCCCTGACATTGGCAAATCATTTACTTTTGCGAAGGAGTCCGGAGGCATGCCCCCGACTTTGGTTGATTTCTACTGGCGATTTCCTGCGTTTTAGCGCATTCCCTTTAACACTATCTTAATCATGACGTTGTATGTCAGTGATTAATTATACATCCTATTAAGGTTATTTTTTATGTGAAACATATATCTTCGAAAGAGTCTACTCAGGTAACAGCCTCGGCGTGCATCAGCGTAGCTATGGACCTGCTGTATAATACTGCATAACCAGCATTCGTTTGCCGTGGTTTAAACTCGTTTTTTTCAAATGGGGAAAAACGATAGGTTTTCTATTTTAGCTATGAATATTGATTGATATTACAAACACTTAGTAGGCGTAGATGCTCAGATATGTATGCAAACGATTTATTGCCTGTAAACTTAAGAAAAGTGTAGACGTTCAAGTAAAATGATTCGACCTTTACATATACTTAATTAAAAGCGCAAGTTGTTTAGTGTGTATTTATTTGTAATTAAAACGTCTCCAAGATCGATTGCATAATTCCGATGTTACTTCTTTCAATACATGAATTTGATCGGTCACCAGATTTATAGGGAATGTGGATAATTTCTAACATGTACATAACACTACAATCGATCTTGGAAATAAACACAAAATAAAAAAACTTGCACTTTTTATGGCGTTAGGTATATAATTCGATTTCGCAGGACGATAACCATTAAGCCACTGATATATTTAAAACTATATAGCATTTGTAACACTAAATATGCATTACACTATAACTAGCGGACACAGACGTATTAACTGTTACAGATACATCGAGATTAAGAGTTTAAAGACGGAATCTTATTTTCATTTTAATAACATATAGCTAAACAGTGTGCAAAGTTAATTAATGTACTTGTGCGACACAGGTTGACTATATACTGATAACTATTGAGGTATGTTTAAGTATTTAAGATGTTTTTCATGATTATATACCAATCGGTACTTTATATTATCTTATACTCTAAAAAACCAATACCAAAGTAGTCAGAGTGCCTGACAATCAGAAGGCTGTTTGTTTGAGTCCCGAAAATGATGTAATGTGTTAAATTTGGAAGGTTAGATATCCCTTAATATCAGCTGGTTAACATGAAAGATACGCCCTCAAAGATGCATCTGATTTAAATACGTATAGTTTCTACATATTTAAAACATATAGACAGGGGTGTAGCTGTGCCTAAAACAGTGTGTAGGCACAAGGTCTTAGGGGGTCCGTGGGCATGTCCCCCGTGATTTGTTTTAGAAGGAAGCCAAATCATGCATTCTGACGATGTTTTAAGCAGCAAACAATGTTTTTAACCCACGATTTCAAGCTTTTTTAATCTGCGATATCGCAACAAAAACATCGGAACAGAACAAAATAACATATATTCATATGAATACTTGCTTTCTGAAAATCTTTCGAAATTTTGCACAATCATGGTGTGTTTGGTTCCGAAAAACCGCGAGCGAAAACAGTTCGACTTTATTTTCTGAAAAGACCACGAGTAAAAATTGGTATGAAGCTGACCATACCCCACCACCCAATAACCCAATCAGTTTTTATTGCATTTTCGACATTTTTATTTTTTTGATTTCTTGGGACAGTGCCTACAGTGCCTATCGGCAGCTACGCCACTGCAATGTTGCTGGAGACCAAATTATACATTATCAAGGAGAGATATGTTTTATTTTTAATACATACAATTTACTTTTTAACATTGCAAACGTACAAAATACTCACATCTACTAAATATCTGATCATTAATATTCATATAACTATAACTTACCTATGGTCACATGAAGCGGTAAGACCACAATTAATACAATCCACATGTTTAATACTACGCAAACTACCATATTCGAAACATTAATTGCAAAATTAAGTTAACCAACACAAAATGTGTGTACACATAAATAAGTCATCTGTTACACGCATTCAATACACTATAAAAACACAAAAAATCAACTGATAACGATAATCGAAAGTCCCCAAAACCGGCTATGAATATTAACACGTACATCGAGCATACTGTTTTAAAGAGACACTCAGCAATCTTAAGGTATTTATGTATCAGTAAAGGTATCTGATCGATTTATTTTTTTACTTTAAACCTGCTTGCGTAATGATATGATAAAAATAAATGTAATAAAAATGATGTTTTGAAATGTTGGCGCGCTTGAATTTTATCTCGACCCTGGAAATATCTAGCCCAGGTAGAATGACGGATATTATTGTCCGGTATGCAAGATATATTTCTCCAGCATTACTATTAAACTTGTTTATCATGACACTGCATTTACTAATGTACATGCATATATAATTTCAAAGTTTTTCAAGAAACGGCATGAATGCATACAATAAATGATTCCAATAATGAAACTTTAAATGTAACTTGGAGACTATTTGACTACATTCAATTTGTTTAAGCATGCATAGTGCAATTCTTAGTGTTTGATACTTTCCACAAGTATGTTTCATGTACATACAAGTTCACAAGCACTCAGTCAGAACAATTGACCCCGCTAAATGCAAAATCTGTCACACATGTTGCTGCTCTAGTCTCTGGAATCGATGAAACTGGTAATATTTGCAATAACTGTCTATACTGTGCTAGCAATGTGGATGTCCTTTTCAACCAGGAGTGCTTTATTTCGGTATAACATTTAAGTAAATTTAAATTATATAATAATAAATAGGTAAATTTAACGTGAATTTTGAATCACGGATTTGTGTCTTTTTAACAATCATCTAAAGACGTAGGACACTACCCTAAAAGTGCGGAAGTTATTAAACTGGTTACATTCAGATAACACTTACACTTTGAGGCGTATTTCCTTTTAAAAGAACAACACTTCCTCATCTCACCATGATTAACGCTAAACGTCGGATACACAGGAATCTAATCTACGTATATCTGCTTATAGGTACATAGATGATCTTACATGAGTGTCTTTTTGAGTTTAATAAACGAGTTGGATACAATTATAAGATACGAAGCTCTGCTGAGTATCAAATCTTGTTATTCACGAGTTTATTAAAGCAATAATACACAGTCACAAATGTAAGATTTTATTTATCCATAACACACCTACGACGTGATAGTTTCACTTAAATGTTGACAATTTACCTTGTATACGGTAGTAATTTATAAACGAATTCATGACGTCAGCTACGTCACGCGGCTGTTACGCATTCGTCCTACAAATAATGCGAAACCTTAAACTAAAGTTAACGTTACTAAAAAGCGTTTTATAAAGTAAGATTTCAAATAAGGATAAATATATAAGGTGTCTGAACGTATCTTTTGATATACCATGCAAACAATTAAATATTTTACTGTGCACCGCGATTCGGTCCTCATTTGCATATGTAATACTCGAGCAATAATTCATGACTGTATTACACTCCCAGAGGCCATGTTTAAGAAATAAAGTTCTCCCAGATCAATACCTGGTAGGCGGGACTTGAAGGTCATCGATACCAGGGGCCGCAGGCCCTCGGTTGCGGAATAAAGGCAGAATAAAGAATAAAGGCAGAAACACCTTTGTCATGCAGACATGAAACCGTACAATCTTAGCTCTACTGACGAGTTGGCCGGGCTATATATGTAACAATGTATACTATTGACATAGTGAAACCACGCCACTTTAGAGAGTGATAATTAAAAGATGTTTTAGAGAAATAGTTACTGAAAAGAAAAATTGCATAAAAGATATGAAGACGAGTTGCTTTGGCGACAATGTGGCATGTACACAATATTAAACTGTTCAGATGCTATGATAATCAGACATGATCGAACGTAGTATCGAAAGAAAGAAAGACGCTGTTCTTCATTTTTTCAAAACTGATTGAAGCTTAAAATGTTCATCAAAATCACACCCACTTTTGTATGCTTACGAACAACATATGCACATTTTTAAACCTCATACAATAAAAGGCATCCGCCTGACCAAACTGGAGTAAATATTTTACTTTGTTTCATGGATTGTGTATGTTGGAACATATTACATTATTTTGCAGTGATTTCATAATAAATAAAAAATATTCTAATGAATATAGTACTTCTTTAAAACTTGGAGGCTCAAGACCAGGGTCGCAACGTTAGATTTTCTACATATTTGTAATTTGCATCATATCTTAATTATTTGAATGTTTCAAAGGAAGTTGTCTTTACACAGTATTACTAATTATGGATTAATTTATACCAATAATATACATGTATTTTAACCCTCGGTAGAATAAAAGACAAATTACAATATTTTATTAATCAATTTTTTATTATATTATATTTTTTATTGTAATAACAATTGGAGTTTTGCAATAATTATATGCTAGCTGGCCTAAAGTCAAAATGATTCTGGATTGTTAACAGTCCACGCTCTGTTTATATCATGATGCTTGGTATATCTATAAATATACGTAACTACGTCAAGAAAACATATTGAATGTAAACATCGGATACAAACAAACAACACACTTATACGGGCAAAGCTCGACCTGCCAGGTTACATGTATGTACATGTATGCATGGGAATGAATATCTTAAATACTCACTAACTAACGCTACTAATTTTCATTTTCGTAGTGCGTCAAACTTGAATTTTGTCTCCAAGATGGCAGACGACGCGGACGACGCCATTTTGAAACTTCCGGTCGCATTTTTTACCCGCTTCCTGTCTCACGATGAAGTCACGCAGACGTGATTAACAGTTGAAAGCCAAAAGTAACTTACCGGCGTTCCATTGTTACCAGAAATAATTAATTTTGAAGAATGCTTACATTTTTATGAAGGATTGCGTGTACCCAGGATTTTTCTATATGTTTTTAAGTATTTCTAGGACTCTGAAGCGCTTCAATTTTGAAGCGTCTGTGATCGGTGTAGATCGTACGTTTCGCACGTCGGAATCGGTATAGGTCGTAAGTTTCACACGTCGTAAAGAAAGTTTCCACAGCGCGTTAGCGTTCTCTACGACGTGCGGCTATTACATGTCAAAGGCCTTATTCTCCGCTATTTTTATGGAAAATACGAATCAAGTGACCTTGCTGTGCAATGTTTTCGTTTAATAAACAAACAAATTAACAGCTCTGTTGCATATTTCTTGTTAGCGTTTCTAAAATTCTAGGGTAAAATAATTTCTTTAAAAATGAAAAAAACATATGTCAGGAGTTAAGTTAGCCTTCGATTTTTATGCCATTTTTGGCCATAATTATTTTTTCACTTTTCAAATCGATGTTACGCACGTGCGTAAGTGCGTATCGCTGGCTACGCCGCTGAATACACATATGTTTACCTTAATCGCAAGTTAAAAATGTAACAATAATGTTTTAATATGAAACAGGTACTGACTAGATAACGGTCAAAGTACTTTGATGAATGATTAATTGTGTATGGAATGGATGGGGACTGGAGTAAGAATTTGATAATAACAGGTAACAAAGATTAATTAAATATTCTCAATAACACTAAACACATAACAAAAAATAAATTTAAATAATAACAGTTTAAGAGATGAAAAAAACTTGCTACTCCCCCTCCTCAACACCACGAGAGCCTTTTACTAGGTCCGGGGCTTTTTTTTTAAGGAAATTGGGAAAAGGCCTAGGCCTGTTGAATTTAGGGAAAATAAGCGCTAGACTGTCCAAATTGGGAAAACAATAGCGTGATTTTCGTTGTTTTGGGAACTGTGTTTTTAAGGGCAAATTTCATTAAAATGTAGTTTTAGGTAAAATATTGATTAGGTTTTAGAACTGAGTTATTTTAACATACAAACTATCAGTGCAGCAGCAGCTACAGCTTTTCACGCGCACACACCGCCTAACTCACTTTTGCATTTCAAGTGTTTTAACACGAAGTAGTCCCAATTTGCACTCACGTGCAGTTACGCGGAAATTGCAGTTGTCTTTTAAAAAACGTTAGCTTAAGCCAATTTTGAATGCAAAAACAACACAGACAATGAATAAAGTAAGTTTATACGTTAAACATCCCCATAGCATTCGTTTTGACTACTACTGGCATATTTTGCATAGCCTAAATCGCTGTTCAAATGTGAAGATCGAAAATTTTGAGTTTTTTGAAACTGCAAAATTGCCGATTTCTCAAAACGGTCACAAAAAATGTGTAGTCACCAATTTGGCTTAAACTAACAGGAATGATACATCAGTACCTCTACTACATTTCCTGAAAATTTCGGCAAAATTCATGACTACACATTTTTTGAGACCGTTTTGAAAGATGGTCACCCTTTTTTTGTCACTCAAAACACACATTATTCAAAATGGCGGCTACAAGCTAAATAAGCAAAACTGAAAATCAATAACAGAAATGTAAAACATGAATATTTTCTACTCCCGGACATAGTTATTTCCTGTCCCGGATAAAATGTCGGTAAGTCAACCTTTAAACACTTTTTCTGCCTTTCCTTTAGCATGTTTACGGTAAAAATCAGCAGCTCTAGACGCTTATTATACTGTACTGTAGGCCTAGTCGGCTGTAATTTGTTGTGTTGATTTACGGTTGAATGAACTGTGGATAATTGCAAGTGAATACTTCACAATTCCAGGATTTAATGAGAAAAAAGACAGACCTATTCATGTGTTAACTATTGTTATGGTTTAGTGATGTAAAAATACTTGTAGAACATGTACAGCTACTAAAAATGCTACTCAAGCCCGAGTCAAGGTCATGTCATGTAGACCACATGAGTCATGTCGCGTTCGCCTCGATTAGGGACACCGACAGACATAAACAAAACAAAGGATGAAAGGTATGTACATTACTCGGTACTGTCTCCGTTAAAATTTAATAATAATATAGCACTGATGTATTATTTCTATAATGAGACCCTCCAAGTAGGGTCTATGTTCACTGAAAATTGTTCCCCAAAAATAGTTTGCTTTGTTCTCCAAAAAAAAATCCATTTATTTTTATTATTATGTTCCCTTGGCCTTGTTCCCCAAATATACTACCAATAACGGACAATGTTCCATTGTTCCCCAAAAATAAATGGCCTGTCCCCAAACCCCCTCTATGACCGCAGAGCAGAAATGCACCGTTGCCACCTCCCCTTCACCAACCACACCCCAATTAACACATCTACTGAACATGTATAAAAACAACAATTGATTTTTCTTTCAGGGATCTTTGCAGATGTTGCCACCTTCTGTCATGTGACATCTCTGCCACCTTCTGTCAAGTGACATCTCCAAGTTCCAGCTCTGAGACTGAGCCTAGCCCTGGGTAAGCTAAAGATATAAACTTTTAATATATTTGACCCCTGTGATATAGGTTAATTTAGCTAATGTTATGATATGGCAATATTTCGAGCCACCGCAGAGAGTGGAATTTAAAAAATGTACTTAAGCTACTCGATCTATCTTACTAGCAAATGTTAACATTTCGAGCCACCCCATAGAGGGAAATTCGGGAATACATTTCTATGGTTCTTTAACGTGGTTTTTGTAAATGAAGATTTTAATAAGCTTGAGAAACATGACTTATTTGAGTGGCAGAACACGATTTGTACAGATTTTTTTATTATTCTCATTAAAGTAGCCATCCCGCCAACAAGTCAGATTTTATAAACATTATGTACACTGTTTCTAAACCTACTGATAACAAAGTATATATATAACTTACATATTTTGAGAATCCAAAATCTACATACATAGTATAAACAGCTTTAACCAGCCGGACCAAACCCCAAAACTGGAGTGTTGAATTAAGAGTTACCGGTACCATCATTTTACGGATATTCAATCACGGGTATTTTAAGAACCTATTAATAAACCTATACTTTTAATCGGCACATATACATTGTTATATGACCTGAAAACCAGGATAGAGTTTCGATAAACGGTTTTCTAGTGTAATTTTGTAGTTATTTGGTGGGATAGCTACTTTAAAAAAAAAAAAGAGTGCAGGGTTCTCAATAAGAACCAGCCGCCGGCCGAAATGACCGCTTCAAATGGCATTTGTGCCGGTTCAAAATCGTTCAAAAAATAAAAATTTAAAAAATTTAAAAAAAATAAAAATTAAAAAAAAAAATTAAAAAAAATTGGACAGTGACATGGAAAGTATGTGTTATTGAACTTTGTAGCGATAATGGAAAGTATTTGTTGTTGAATTTTGTAGTTATATGGATATGTGGTGTTCAGAATACAATTTTCAAATGGATATGTGTTGTTGAAGTTTGGTAAATAAATATAATTGTCAACATACTGCACTACCTCTAAATACAGATACAACTACTGCACTGCAGTACTTGTATACTTGTATCTGAATATAGAGGAATAGTGCTTATAAAATTGCACTTTAAAGTGTGATTTAAAAGGCATTAAAAATGCAGGAAATGACGCGCTCAATTTCAAAATTTCCGGGGGAGGACCCCCGCACCCCCCGCGCCTAGGCCTGTTACTTCTAGGCCTGTTACTTTTTCAAAAAGGCCTGTTCAACCAAAAGTTATTGAGAATCCTGGGAGTGATAAGGGAGTCTGGTCAGGTTACAAAAACACAATTTCTTTTTTTGCCTAGCTATAAGTATAATTGTCCCGGCTCATTGGGATACTTTACTTTTTTGTTTTTTTATTGAGATATTGTGAAATTCTATCACATAAAACAATGGATACACGATGATACAACATGAAAGTTTCTCTGTGATGTTGACATTTTACAGCGATATTATTATAGACCGCCCCAGTTAAATTTCAAATTATAGGACACTTTAAAGGGACATATGTCAATCTTGAAGATTTTGTCGAACATTAGTATTAATAGTTTATTAGTCTAGTATCAATTTCACTTTAAAACTGCTTGCATATAATTAAATAAAATTTAGATGTGTTATTTGTCTTCGTTATTCTACCACAGGTTTAAATATATGATTGTTGCAATAATATCAGCAATTAGTAATAATATATAAATTATACAGTTATACTATAATTATAGAAAATAATAAACAGGCATTTCATATCTCATCCTTTCCGTCGATGTGTTCTTGGGAAAGACACTTTCCCTTAGCCTCGTCCTTACGATGGGGACGTAAACCGGGCGGTCCCGTGTATCGGTCTATCCTCAGAGCACGTTAAGGAACAATAGGAATCTATTCGATAATAAGGGTAGGGCACAGTTCCCAGATTCCTATGTATCCTTACCCTCTCTCTGGGGTAGCTCTTAATAACCTATACTGTGCTGATGAGCCGTTTAACAACATTCAATCCATATCTCATCCTGTATTGCCCCGAGATGCCAATATCTGCCCGAGAGCTTATATTTGGGCGAAGGCCGGGCACGATATGAAAATGTAATATTTCATTGTATGTATTATTTCTCGGCGGATATAATAGCTGATCTTCCATGAGCGAGTGTGGATTTATTAAACGAGTTGGCAAAAATATACAATGCGCGGCTTGTCGAGCATCAAATAATGTTTGCTGAAGAGTTTAAAAAATAATAGATGATTTTGTGAGATTCTATTTATCACACAAAACCCATACAAGTTGATGGTAAAATGTTCACATTTCTCTGTGATGTCAATTTACCTATATATTAATACCGTATTTCCTCTATTAGAAGCGCCTTCCCTAATAGAAGCGCCCCCACCTGTTTTAAGAAACCGTACCGTCTTCAAAAATGGATTTGATTAAATTAAAAGTTCCTAAAAAACATACACTGTTTTTACCGCTAATGGATTTGATTACGGGAGTTTGACGGAGATGTGTATCATATAGATGCAGAGTGATAACAGTAATATACTCAGTACATTGTCAGGTTTAGGTTTAGTCAATACCGGTGTAACATTCATCCACCCGGGGGTGGGGATGTGGGGGGCGGGGAAGGAGGTGAAATATATTGAAAATTTGTATCATAATAGTAGTGCCTCTCTTCGCACTTTCCATAGCGCCTGCGAGCTACTGTTAGAGGATATACGGTATATTCGACAGCCCAAGTTAAATTTCCTTTAAAAATAAAAGGACACTGTCGATTCATGTGAAATTCCATGCATATATCATATGGCTTATATATTTTTCACCACCATCCTTTTTAACAACTTGTTTTGTTCATTTCAGAGACACATCATCTGGTTTCCAGATGCCCTTCTTTCTTCAAATACCAATGCAACCCTGAAAGACATGGATTTAACCAAAAAAAGTTGACTTTAATGTGATCGCAAGATTCTAGACACCAGGAAATATATTAATTTAATTAGGCCAAATCAGAAACGCGGTTAATTTTTCTTCGGCCTTATGCGTCACAGTGTATACTTGTTACTGCGTATCCCGCTTGAGATGTGTTCGCCTGATCATGATGGTGACTTCAATTTGGCAATCCCGAGGACTGAGCGGACGCTATTTTTTTAAAGAATGAAAAAATGAACATAATTATACCTCACAGAGACTCACTATATATAAATGTGTAAAGCTGTTAAAAAACACCAAATGTATACAATGTCATACTGCTCACATTCAAAAAAACTTTTGGTGTTTAATATCATTTTAACATATTTAAGGCCATATATGACGATTGATTTTTTTGTTGTAAGTATGAAGTAAATTTCATTATTGTAGTATTTAATAGATGTTAAGTTTATAAATATAATATAAATAAAATATTGTATTATTTATTCTTTGGTTCGGAGTTGGATCTATGTAAAAAGAAAAAAGTTTCCATTTGCGTACAGTCATGTATCTGAAACTGAAAAACTGCCTTTTGGGAACACAAGGTCATTTTAATCTATTTATTGTTTATTCAAGCTTTTGTAATTAAAGTGACACATGGGCCGATGATGGCAATCTTGAAGTGTACATCAGGCACTGAAATTAGCATCTCGAAACGTTTTGCTGTACTTAGCGGTACTCGTCTGATAAAGCAAATGTCACTGGTCTAACCTGGTCAAGTAAAATTCATCGGGTTGAAGAGTGCATAAAATATGACGGATATATTTACATGAGAACTAAACACTTATTTTTGTGTCAACTGCTTAGGATGGCAGACACTTATCGATCACTTTGTCCGTCATCCGCCCGTCATGCTTTAACCTGCAACTTAACCGTGGCCATCAATTGAAAAGTATTTTAATTATGTTCATGCAACTTCACACACATCTTCATCTCAAGGAATGTTGTTACACATGTGCAATACCTCTGACCTTCATTTTGGCCTATTTATCAGCCTAACCTGCAACCTAACCTTGGAAATAAGCAAACAGCACTGTGAGCAGGCGAAGCAAGTGTTCATGGATGATGCAACACACTTCTAGTTCAAGGTCGCCTTAGTGACCGCTTTCCACTAATTAGTCTGGAAACTGATATTTCCATGTCTATACTAGTTTGACATATTTAAGCCGTTATATTTGTTTTGTCAAGTGTCAGTGTAGACTATAGTGGACAGTGCGGTGCACTTAAAAGCACAGGATCCGGGTTCAAGACTCAACGGTGCCACTGAGTTTCCTCAGCGTGTTTGTCATTTCCAATTAGCCGCGTCCATCGTAAGGGGACATAAATCCTCATATATCGAAGTCTATTCTCCGAGCATGTTTAATAAGCAAAAGTAGGAGTAGGGCGGTTTCCCAGATTCCAATGAGACACCTATACTGACCAGATCCGCCTTTTTATTTTGTTTATGGGTGGGGTGAGTGATGGTGGTGGTGACGGGCAGGAGGGGCCGGTGAGGGATAACCTGTGAAGTAATACTTCACTGGGATAACCAAATAAATTTGACTGCAGCTTTGTTTTAGTATTTAGATTTTAAATATGGCTGCATATGGTGATGCTCGCCAATAAAAAAAACATAAAAAAAACATTAACACACCAGCGGGTGGCCACCATCATTCCAGATTGGCATTCAAAATGCACACCGAGAAGTTGAACCGCGGTCAACCTTTTTAAATATAGGCTACAGACTACTTTTGCTACAGACTACTTTTCAGACTTTAGCGTGAGCCCCTTCACCGAATACCGAATACGCACCTGTAGACGTTCAATGACTTGACAGTGACACTCGTTATATTTTTTGACCGACAGTGCCGAGTCAAAAATTGTATCGTTTTAGCGTGTAATTTTGATAAAGAAATAGCATGATGTTCGTAACATGTAGTACACGTCATGTACTATTTAAGCTTAAACAACATATTTTTAGTATCTCCTTGTATTTCATTAGAAAAGAACACAAGTGTTACCATTTTTAAACGCATTTTAACAATGGCATCTCTTACGAGTTATTTCCCCTCACTTCGAAATTTTAAATGGGTGAATCTCGAAATTTCTCGCGCAGTAAAGCATCTAAAAGTCAATATAGCTGAAGATGACGAAACTTAAAGGGGAACTGAAATTTTAATCATGTAAACTTGTTACAAGCTTCCAGATTACGCGTTTAAAAAAAAGAAAATGGCGGCCGTTTCATTTTTTTTTTACGTTGACGGAAAATGACGTACTACTTTCCGTTGTCATGTGTTGCTATGATAAGTGGATGGCGGAGCTAAAAACCACTCTGCTTCCCACCTGTATGTAAAGTATGTCACTTAATTACCAAAAAAAAAAATATATATATATATAATATGGGGAAAATAGAGGTTTTTGCAATTGGGAAGAGGCCGAATTTCGGCCCCTGTTAAATAGGTTAAAAAAGCCCTGAGGTCTGGAAAGGGGCATTTTGGCCTAGAATGTGGGAAATATCCATGACTGGGAAATGACATTTTGAGAGTTAATTAAGTTTAAAAAATGGGGAAAACTGCATGATTTTCAAAGTAATTTGGGTGGGGAAGTGGCCTTATACGGACCGCTGCGAAAAAGGGTTAAACGGCCTCGACTACCTACCTACCCTATGAGTCTCATTCATTAAACATAGAAAAAACATCCTATGTATTTTGATGGGTATTTAAGCCAACAAACAGAACCTTGATATTTCAATTTTATGTATACACTTACAAAAAAAAGTCTTACATTCCGTTGGACATGCTAGAATAAATAATAAACATGTTGCTAGATTCTCTGAGATGATCTACAGTGGTTCGGTCAGAGAATGCTCGGATTACAAATAAACATGTGTTCACCGTGACCGGACCATCTCCTTTAAAACGCTGTCGACATCTTTTATGAGGATAAACAAATCTATTTTTTCCGAAAACTGTTCAGTTTGTTAGCCTCCGAAAATTGAAATACACCGACTCACACAAAAACTGCACCAGAAATGCTTGCGCATATTTTCTGTGTAAAGGAAAAGATCAAATAAAGTATGCACTCAAATCTATCCGTATCTTATTGTTCTCAAGTTTAAAGTCTTATTACAGATACAAAATAAAACAAAAAGCTAACCTTCCTACCCACTACTTATTGTTGCAGTAAACAAGGGTATTATTTTATTAGGCCTTACAAATATATTTATTTACATATTTGTGCAAAGATCTATTTATAACTTTTCCTGACTTTAAGATTAAGATCTGATCAAATTTATAGTTAGTTCTGACCCTTAAAATAGAGATGGGTAAAAAGTGTACATGCTATCAAATTGCTTTGCCCGTTACATAGGTAGTGCCTATTTCATATTAGTGGAGTTATATGAACACATTCAATTTTTAGTTCAGTAACATATGTAATATCTTAAACGTTTGATTTGTTTTAAAACCAAATACATAAAACCAAATACATACAATGCAACCATAATTGTGTTGTTTGCATGCGTTTTCTCAAGTTTTTGCGTCTGTGTGATCAAGATCGATTCAGGACGTTTCGGCACCAAACCATTTCGACACATAGACGAATCGGCACCTAGACGTTTCGGCATCAAACCAATTCGGCATCTATTTTAATTTTAACCCAAGACGTTTCGGCACCCAATTATATTTGAGTATTATAATGAAGTAAAAAGTAAAGAAATTAAATATTTGCTATAAGATCACTTGTAATTCATTTAAAATACAAAGCTGATTTCCTTAACAGCAACTCCGAAGCGGTTTTGAGCCTGAATACAACTAAAACATGAACATATGATAATCACTTGTAAAATTTAAGTAAATATGACTTTTATATTATATTGTAGCATGGTCACTGAAATTCCCTTTGTAATAGCTCAGGTGTAAATCGTTCAATTGAAAATACTTGAATATGTTCCCTTTAACATGTATAATAATGTATACCTAAGACCAAATAAAAACTTATCTGTATTCATACAGTATCTTTTAATTTTTCACTTTACCTTCCTATCATCTCCATATCGACGACTACATGTATGTGACTTGAACAAAGCCTCCACAACTAACCCATTATTTCCAGCTGGCTTGCGGTACCTCGGTGGTTCTACCTAGGTGCCCGCCCGTGCAAGAAAATTGCCCGGAGGGGCACCTGGGGTCTTCCTCCACCAGTGGAAGCTGGAAAGTCGCCATATGACCTTAGCTGTTGGTGCGACTATAAAATCCAATTCAATCAATCTACCCCATTATTAATCAAAGTACCGAAGGTACTGAGATCATGGTGAACTATGATTTGTTCATCCATGTAATGGAAGGTTTCTTTGAAATCACGCATGACATGGATGGACTGAACATGTCTACTCGTTTTAATAATAATACATCTTTGCATGTAATAATACATCAATGCATTGTTTAATGTATCTGGAAGTAAGGCGATTAAAACAAGATAAGGTAAGGTATATACAGGAATAAAGAAGGGAACAACAGGAATGATTGGTTATAATGAAAATTAATCTCCGAAACGCTTCATCATATCTGAACCATATCTTCACATGTGTTAAAGTGTATCGAACAACATCACCTGTCATCACCTGTCAAAGTTTGATTCATTAGAAATGAACATAGCGTCAAAAAGGTCCAGACAGCTAATTTTGCCAATAAAAGGGGAGGTAATTCATAAACTCTTTGACCAACATAGATGAATTAAACTAGGAAACAACCTTGCATTGATATCGACCTACTATGCAAGTATGATTAAAAGCAAATGAACACGAGTGTAGTCTGAAAGACAGCCATATCCCCCGCTGCACAAATATTTATAATATACAAATTTAAACATGGAATGTCACTGTAAAGTGACACATTCTCCCGGAAGTTTCGTTGTTCCAAAACGTGTGACCTTCAACTAAAAGAACATGTTTTACACACAACTTGTAGTATTGACATACAGACTACACATATACAAAACATAACTTATAAATCTTTGTGCTCATTTGATTTTAATCTCACAACTCGGAGTATCCCTGGTCTCGGGGTACTGTTGTTATTTATTCTCACAACTCGGAATACCACTGGTCTCGGGATATTCTCACAACTCGGAGTACCACTGTTTTTGGGATAACGTTGTGAGTTAATCTCACAACTCGGAGTGAACATGATGTTCATACACAATTATTTCGTTGTTATATTTTTCAACCATATATGTGAACATGATATGAAGGCCCGGGCTTTTTGGCCTAATAGGTAGCTATGCTACTGAGAATTTCACGATTCATATCCCTAATTGTAATTTTTACGTGGATTTTCGACAAATCGTTTGTTGACAATAATCACAAAAGTCACGGTAAATTCAGTTTACTACCTTAGACCTAAACAGGAAAGGGTTTTGTTTCCTGTCACCCAACCGAATCGCCGTTTTTACCCCCGCACATCAACTTTTTACCCCTTCGTTTTTTGCTGCTTTGTTTTGTTTTTAAACATATTTGTGTTCTGGCCTTAGCAGAATATAATTCAATCAGTTATGCATGTAATTTGAAAATTGTAATAAAAGGTAACATATTTGTGTTTAGATCTACTCTTGTTTGTGTAATGTATATCTCTCAATGCTACAGTCATACGTTCGAGTCCCGCTTGTTCCACGTTTGCACATTGACGAATGTTTGACAGCTACTCAATAACGCGCGGCAGGACTGTAGTTCTACGAGTCTGTTTCAAAACAGATGAGGTCTACCTCTACCTCTACCAATTTGACGCATAGATAAAAGTCGTCAAAATCTTTTAAAAAATCAACCCACTCTCCACACACACACACACACACACACACAATTTGTTTTCCAACTTAAGTCTTAAAAGGAGTACATCAGGCTTTTTATGAGGGTCTAGGTGTCCAAATTAAAATTGACAAATATTAATATTTTTTATTCTACATGACCAAAACATAGTGAACCTACAAAATCTTTTATTTGCAAAGAAATTCATTCTGCACAGTAATACGTGATATCCTAGGTGACGCACCAGGGTTAATTTCAGCATATTACGTGCGATTTCACCATAACTAAATTTTAGACATTTACAAAATGGTTCTAGCTTCACATTTTGACTGATAGAGTTTTATATCGTGAACTGGAACAATTTTATAATTTAAGATGTTTCTAGAAAAATGTTGATGTACCCCTTTTAAGATCATTTGGCATGAATTAAACAAACTTTTAAATAAAAAATAATATAATTAGAATAAAAAAAATCGGGTACTGCTCAGATTCGAACCCATCCCGCTCGCTTTATAGTCCTGGGACTGCTGCTCTCCCGACTGAGCGATCAATCCTACAATTGTTGATGAACTATAAAGGACTTATTCTAAAACCGGAGTGTCCGAAGTCTAAAAATAGTCACTCGGGATCAAATGACGTCATATATACCCAGTCAGATATTGTTGATTTGCATTCGGTCTCGCCGACACGATTGGCACAAGTATTCAGGATTATTTTACTACCGAATCAGGCATTTTAACTTCATAGCAAGGGAAGTGAAAACTTAAGAATATTACACAGCGTACTACAAAGTAAGCTAAAAATCTTATTCCGGAGAATGGGCAGCAACAGCTTTTTACAAAGGATATTAGCTTATGCGATAACCATTACTGACCAAACCTATTACATGTTATATGAAGACTATAAAGACCATGTATATTTCTTAAATGTATAAATCCAAGAAAGATGGGAGATATGCGTTTGATGGTGTTGCAAGAGAAATAAATTATAAAATTAACTGGTTACAAATCTCAATACACTATCCTAGGAGAACAATATGTTCAGCGTATGAATACATTTTACGCAAGATCACGTGATGATGATGATTGATCTATTTATAGAACGCACAGCAAACGCACAGCAATAGATGAAATAGCTACATAAACAATATATAACTTAAACAATGTATCGAGGAAATTATTTGAAATTTCTGAATGACATTACCTTATTTGTATCCGCACTAGAAAAGAAGAAACACCTGTTAAAATATGGGTCTTCTTGTTCAGGCAATGCGTCGATTCATCAGTGAGGCTGTAGTTAGGATTCGTGAAAAAACGAACAAGTTCACCATGCTAAAAATCGTCTACATATAACGCATGCGTTATACTGTTCTTGTTTATTATATGTATTTGCATGTAATTAAATTGGTGACCGTTTTTACATTATCGGTGAAATATTTCAGTTGGCTCGAAAAAAAACATCCGTTTACTAAAATGAGTTTAATAAACTAAATTGCAAATTCGGATAAAGCTGTAAAAATACGATGACAAAAATAATACGTAAACAAATAAACTGGTCCACTGATTCCACTCCTTTACATGAATAGGGAACGCTATAGCGAACTGAACCATGTACTCTTAACTAAATAACTCTATGTGTACTGACAACGTAAACGAATGATAGATTATACAAGTTACTATTTATAATTTGTATGACTGTACACATCGTTACAAACATGTAACTTAACATGCTAATCAACGTACACTAACAGTTACGTTACACTTTATTGACGATGTTACTTTTAAACGTAGTAACCTTACTATTATAAAAACGAATCGCTCTCATATATGCTTGTGGTCATGACATGTACTATAATACAACATTCTGCCACAAAATACCCACTGTAGAAGGAAAAGCATGTATAATTAATACCATTTCATACATTATTAATGGGGCTCATTTCTTAAAAACAATTACATAGTTAAAAATGCACACATTGACGTTATACGCTAAACATGTCATTGTTAACATAATTTTATACACTTACCTGTGTGAAAAAGTAGAGGCAACACCACTATCACCAAAATCCACATTTTTGTAAGAAAAAATCGAAACATTATAAACGTTTCGCCAACACTATATAAAGTTTGTGTGAGATGTTTGTTTGTGCATGCATTATCAGTAGTGAGATTAGATACAGTTACACCTGGGTTGCCACAAGCAATGACGCTTTATTTTAACACGATGTTTGTGTACACATGCATCAGGAAGTACAGAGATAAGCTGAAGTGAAACTTAACGTCAGTTGTCACGGGGAATACCCGCAAGTAATAAATCAATGTGTTTTTACATGTTTTACTGAAGGACTATAACTGAGTATTTATTACTGATAACAGTCAAGAATATCTTTTTAAGTTTAAAGCAATATGTGTATGACATACAATACGATTCAATCTGTCATTATTTTATTGTTATTGTAAATTATCCTTTACATTACACAAACACTCATAGTTTATTCAAAGTGTTGATTGTTTCAAGTAACAGGAATCAATCTGTAAGGCAATATGTATGCGACGATATGATATACACATATGAACTTCATCTTTTTCAGGGATTATTTTCAAAAGTAAATATAAAAGTCGAACAGGATTTGTAGCACTCAAAGAAGACAGCCAAAAACAAGCGCAAATATACACACAATGAGAAAAATGTTCCTATAGAAATCACAGCAATCAAACGCAATGGCACCGTAGTTCCGCACTGTACCACAAACCGAACACATAAATGAGCATATATAAAGAGTCAATAAAACGGACAATACATAACATAAAAATGGTGAAGACAGGGTTACCGATTTGAACGGTTAGTAAGCAATAAAAATAATAATACTGCCTCATAGCGAGCTCAACTCATTAAAAAAATACTGGAATGCAAATGAAAACAATCATCAGCACATTATGGTTATTAGAGCCATCTCAGTAAGAGGTGAAGAATAGATTAATCGTGAAAACATGCCCTACTCTTACTGTCAGAAAAATTGTAATAATTATTCAACATGCAGGCGGGATAGCCTTTGGTAGTTTGGACCTTCTATTTACCATCCCCATCAGACGGACAAAGCCAACGGAAAATGTCTTGCGCAAGATGCTTGACCTTGAACTTAAGTGATGTTCACGCACAATATATTAATGATACGGTAACGGTGCTGGACAGCTTATTGGAATGAACACCAGAAGTACATCTGTATTCACACTGACCTTGAACATGTAAACATCAATTTAATGTGCAACACACGGTCTATTGAAAACACATGTATGAAGTTCCTAGCTCTTTACTCGAAAGAAAAAGAAGGGGTTTAAGAGTATGACTGGACATGAAAACTGCATGTCCTTGAATGAAGGACCCATAGATGCTACTTACCACATGGACCGGACAAGAACATTTTTGTTAAGGGCAATTGAAATAAAACTTAAATCGTTTTTGTTTGTTTGGTGTGAAATGTCATTTTCCAGCACATTTTAGGCTATGTTTGACGGTCAACATTTTTTAGTGGTGGAAGCAGACAACTGACTTATTCCTGGGTAGAAGATGTAAGACACATACTGTATACTTCCCGTCGTTCATAAGAATTGACACTTACAAGCCGAGCTCCCAGTGGGATTCTAACTCGCAGCGTTGAGATGGTTTCCAATGCAGCGTCTTTACCCTCTCAACCACGGATGCGCTACAAAATATCAAATCATGTCTGGATAACGTACTTGAACTCACTCACTTCTCACCAATGTCACTAGAGGAATGCAGCTCGGGTTCGCTTCTCCGTCTCCGCATTGTACGCGAAAAAATGTAACTTTCTTTGTATATAAAAAAGGAGTTTATTTTGTACTATTTTGAGATGGTGGTAATCCGACGGATTCTTGACTAAGTAGCTTGTATGTTTTGTTTTCAGCGATAATATTTTTTGCAATGATTTCTTGTGGAATGTCATAATTTAATATCAAATACTAAATAACTAATCGTTGGCCACAATTGATTGTTTGGTACATCACTTATCCCACTATTGTATCCATCAACCACAGATGACTGCGCCTCATTAATGGTACATGTACATCCAGTCCTTTTTAGTTTGGTTGCAAGTTCAAGCCATCCGTTGCAGGTTATTAATGCTGAGTTCTACTATTAAAGCAGAACGCAGTCATAAACAACCACAAGCAATGGAAGACTGACACATACTATATTCTTTTCTTGGACATTCCTGAACATTCAGGACATCTACGGGTGCAGCTTAATTAAGGCAGAAATGGCACTGAAAAATATAAAAGAGATTAAAAACAACAAAAAAAACATATTTTCAAAACACAGTTTTATAATTGATTCAGCAAACACTATTGATAGCATTTGTCTAAAACATCTTAATTTCTGAAATGGTTGTGACACAGCATGATAGACTTTGAATCTAGAGCTCTTACTTGCACCAATGAGTGTTTCAATGTGCCCATGGGAATGCGTTTAATTTGTTAGCTTTGTCTTTTAGCTTTGTCTTTTTGATATGGACATAAACTGTTTGAATGTTGTGTTATGTTTAGGTCATTTAGCACATGTTAGGCTATATATGACGGTCTATTTTTATTGTGGTAGAAGCAAATCCATTTTTTTCTTGGGTAGAACCAGTACTGTATAGCTCCAGCCGTCCGTGATTATTGACATTTTTTCACTTGACGAGTCAAGCTTACAGTGGGGTTCAAACCGGTAGCTATGAGAGACGAGAAAGTTTTAGACGCAGCCTCTTTACTATCCCAACCAAGGATGCGCCGGACATAACGTGGGCAGTCCCATGTATTGAAGGTTATATGATTCCTATATATCCTTCTCCTCTGCCTGGTGCGGCTTTAAATAACCTTAGATAATGTGTTGATACGTCATTAAAAATATATGTTCAAGAAGCTACTGTATAACACTGCAAAAAGGAAAATATTTCCTAGCAGAGGGATATTAACAAGCAGGCAAATGAAAAACTAGATTAATCCATCGAAGAATTGATTTTTTAAGGATATAATTCAATATTTAGATCTTTCAACAGGCTATCCAAAATATTAGGCTAGTTTAAAGTGTGTGAAGTCCGAGACACTGCTCGCTAAATTTAAACTAGCTTAAATGTTTTTGCATAACCCGTATAAATAAAGAAATATTGAATTTAATCCTTTTATACACTTGGTAACAGTGACGTTGCCAACCTTGCACGCTTTTTTATAGCAACTGACGACAGTTCTCAAGTTAATCAAACGAACAAACTATACCTTTTTTTGCTTTAATTAACTCTGCCCAAAACGTAAAAGTGTTACTTCACTGGGAATTCAGTAGAAACGCCACGGACCTATAACATATCAGTTCTGTTCGCATTTTAACTACGCGAACATGGACTATTTCTTTGTATTTTACGGACTATTTTACGAATTTTCAATTAAAACAGACGCCATTTTTTTACACCCGAAATTGGGCGCGCTACCTCGGCGAGCACTACGGGTACCTATGGAGTCTAACACCACGCGTACAGTGTTTCATACCGTAGATTATGTAAAAACTAATACCTTACCGGACGAAATAACGTCCCATTATGTGTCAACACGATGCAGTGTTGGTGACTGACAGGTCACCGTGACATAACTTGACACGTGAAATTGACATGTTGGTCAAATTGGATTTGGGATTACTGTCTGCTGCTAGAGGTCCATGATCAAGGTATTTGTTTTATCATTAAAATGTGTTTGTTAATAAACAGTACACACCACTTTTAGATCGTACATATTTAGACATAAGCCAAATATAGTGCCTAAAAAAGTGGCGTATACTGTATAATAGAAAGTTTATATTTTTCGTGTACTCCGATCTTTCCAGTAACTGGATGTACTGTAAACTGTAGAACGTTTCGTGGAATAAAACAATTACTAGTAGAAATGCTATCAATGTCCCCCGCACCCCCGCCCACCCAAGTACGGTTGATGTGGGGAGGATGGGGGTGGGTAGATGGAGCTTAAATACCGAAAACAAGGAGGGGGTAAGGAAACTAGAAACCCCCTCCACCCCCACCCCTCAGATTCATGAATGTAAATTGTTAGCGTTGTCTCTTTATCGTTATGTTATCCCCATTTTCTCGCACATTCGTCAATACATACTCGATACAACTACTATCGAAATAATGTAAACAGCCATTGACATGTCAGATTAATATTTATGTACAGTAACATAGATCTACATACACATATGTGTACATATATATCCATGACAGTTAGGAGTAGAGTTTTGAGTTTTCCTTTATAAATATGTTACATTATGTATAACAAAGGATAAACTCTGTCTGTTTGATCATTGACATTGGATTGATGTTGTTTTTCAGAGAGGTCTCAAATGTGAATCGTGCCCTTGAGCAATTCTAAGTGAATTGATACTGACGACTTCAGAATGTCAAGCCGAGTTAAATGCCATTGGATCATTTTGAGGTGGGAGCCCTTTTAAAAAATGTTTACACTTGTGTAGTTCTTTAAATGGAGCTTGTGTTATGCTTGCACGGTGCTGTTCAAAGTTACAGTAAAAAATGTTTTCGGTGATAATGCAGCGTGATTGTCATATGAGCTCGTGTAAACTACATGTACTGGATACATGCGAAAACAAGTTGTGTTAAAGGGACACAAGGCAATCTATTTTTTTTTAAACTTCTGGAGTTTCGGTCAATTTTTCTGCATAATTTGCATTAGGGATCATTAATAGTATTTATTAGAATAGTTCAGAACTGTTGATAACAGTGCACCTATAATATAGTTAAGTATTTGATAGAATAACGAAGACAAAATGAAACACTTTTATTTAATTTTTAATGCAAGCAGGTTTAAATTTAAAATGTTACCAGGTTAACAAATGGAGATGCTAATGTTAATGCTTGATAAATACTTCAAGAGTGCCGTGTGTCCCTTTAACATGAACTAATTACAATATTATTATGGTCTATGTGATGGGTCCCCAATTTATTAAAGGGACACAGAGCAAATTTTTCAATCTTGTGTCTGTTTTACACATTTTCACATCAGAACAGACCACATCTACAAAAGTGTCTTCTCAACTGCCCTATTTAATCGTGTTTTATTACTAAAACTAGCGGCATCACCAGGTTTTGAGATAGAAAATAAATAGTTGTATATTAATGTTTTCTCCCCATGTAAAATGACCTTACTAAGTCATTAAAGTAAAATATTCTATCAACAAAACGTGTAAAATTTAACAATTTTAGATTTTTGGCAAGAGTTGTATTTTATTCCCCTTCTAGTAAAAATGGCTTATAGAGCATTGTACCATCTGTCAGATTTAACTTTCCTTATAACAGATTCTTGCTGTAGTACTGTTGGGTGAAAAATACATTAAAATTGTTCTGTCATCATGTCAGGTCAATCATATACTCGTATGATACACAATATAATATGTATTGACCCTTTATTTGATGTGCCATTTACTCAGTTTTGGTCAAGGGACGTTTATAGCATATCGGCTTTGAATCTTCAAGTCTTACTGGCGCTACTGGTTTACTTCGATGTATACTGCTAGCCGTCAAACTGTCCCATTCCCCTTAACATGCCCTAGCTCTCCCTAGCAACACCTGATTCAAATTGAATACTGTACGCGACTTATTTTTACTTTTTATTTTCTTTCAGGCTGCACGTCATGTGGAAGAAGACTCCATGTACACCACTGGCCAGAGTCAATGCTGAAGTTTATGTTCGCTTAATTATTTGCTTAATAAAGTATACATATGAACTAAAATATTGTCTTTATAAATATGTCTTCCACCACAAAGTGGTAGGTGAGACAGATTATATTTGGCTTTTCCGTTCGTCCGTCACAAATCTTGTCTGCGATATTTGTTGGATTTTTACGAAACTTTGTAAGAAGCATCAGTATGTGCATATCAAATATTGAAGGTCAAGTGCGCCGTGACCCAATAATGATCATGAAAACCCTTGTCTGCACTGTGCACTTCCCCAGAAGCAAATCTCATCAAAATTCATGGTCTGAGTGCATTTGGTAAGAGAATGATGCCTTTTGATTTTGATGTCATTAGGTCAAAGATCATTGTCACCGTAACATGATAATGTAAAATGTTGTAAACTGTAAGTCAAATATCATGAACTTAATGGATGGATTGCTTCTGGCGAGACGGTGATCCTTTGATTGTGAGTGGGTCAACGGTCAAGGTCACAGACCGGATAATGTCCGTAATGAAACTCTTTTTTACTTTCTCTAAAGCTAATTTCATAAAACGTCATACTTTGACTGCCTTTGGTGAATAATCCCTGTTTATTTTGAAGTCAGTAGTTGAAAGGTCCGTTACCATGACCGGAAAATGAAAAGTCTTGTCCACACAGTTTTTCCTTTTACCTAAAGCAAATTTCATAAAACTTCATTGGTGGACAGTGGAAAGAGGATGATCCGTTTGATTTTTAGGTCAAAAGTCAAGTTCCTGCTGACATCCATTATCAAACATTTATAAACAAGGATAAGCATATGGAACAACACACATGTTATAATATAACTATATATGCCCTATAAAGATAACAGACCCGCACTTTTCGGATTCACGCGTACAGTGTTTCACAACACCACAAACCATTGACACAATTTCATGTCCACATATTTATGTTATGCAATCTTCGAGTTTACACAAAATCATGTTTGTTACTGACAGTAGCATGTCTGTTACTCGTCAGTCATTTACTCGAGTCGCCCCCTCAGTTTCAAACGAACAGTTAAAAGAATATACTTCTTTCTGCCTGTTAAACTTATATTAGTTTATCGCTTTTTCTGATTTCGAAATTAACTCTGAAACGTATCATGATTTCATTTTCCGATATACCGTTGCAACATTGTAAAATAAATTGGGCACTCTGACATTAACCCAAAGCATGTATAGATCAAACATTTAGTGTAAAATACATAGACACATACGGGGCGGGGGGGATGAAAGAACTTGCCTCCGTTTTTTTTTTATATTTTACATATCTACAGAGGAAAAATGTATTTACGCGTACATGCTTTTTTCTGTTCTAAAATGATGAAATAAATCGAATTTGATTAAAACTGCGCATTCGCAGCTATATACAACTTAATCAATACGGTATAGAGGGTGGTGGGGGTGGCATGAAGGGCAGGGTTGCAGGGATACTACCGTAATGGTGTCCTTGAAAAAAACTGCGAACATTCTACTCTAATAATTCATTAAATACAGAACAATGTTGAAATCAATATATCTCTTAAAAAGGATTTCACAATGTCATGGTTTTATATCCCGCGTGTACATTAACTTCGAAAGGCGATTGTTCATATTTTAGCGAACACGGTGTACTTTGTTAATTTTGGGAAAACAAAAGTACTTTTTTCTGATTGACTTTAAATTTTGGTTTTTAATAGTAGACATGTCAATGAACACTTTCAAGAAAAAAAATTCATTCTCGTTGTTAAAACTTCATTTTTTTGCAATTTTTTCGGATTCAGAAAATTAGCACTGCAATATATATTTTCACCATCCTCATTTCCTTTCCCGACGTACCGTTGCAATTTGGTGTGTTAAAACCTATTCCGAGCACTCCGGCATAAACCAAAAGCATGTATAGATCAGAAATTTAATCTGGAATGCATGGATACATACATTGGACATATATGTATTGAAATAATGGAATTATTTCATTGTTTGTGTACCCAGTCGCGTCTGTAAATGTATATGCGTTATGCCGTCTTTGAGTCCGTGGGTAATGTTAGTTAATTTTGGGGAAAAAAAAGTACTTGTCTCCGATTTCATTAAAATTTTGCATATGGACAGAGGAAAGATTTATCTATGCGTACATGCATTTGTTTTTATTCTCGCTTCTAAAATGACGAAATAAATCGATTTTGAAGTAAAAGCGCATTGTTGGCAATTTAAACCTTAAAACAACCTAAATTCATCCCTTGGAAAAATACCTTTCACTATTAATGGGAATTACACGAAGTGTACACCAATTATGTTCGAAAAATGTAGTTTGTGAATATTATTACTTTAACAACGATCTGTGATTGTGTTTTGTCATAATCACAGTTTATAGATAAGAGGTGTATAAATCTGACCAGTGAAATTTTTCCCAATAATGTCATTTTGTTATCGATTTTATCACGTGACCTTGTTTGATAAATATACCTACGCCATAGGGCTGGCGTTCCTACTGATTTAAATGCAACAAATAAGCGTGTTTCATTTAAGGTCAATGCAATAGAAATGTAAATATTGGGTTTTGAACGGTGGTAGTGAGTGGCAACTTTACCATATATAGCTTTATGGTAAATTGTCCATTCACTTTGCATTTTATGGTAAATTTGCCAACCACAGCCGTCGTTAAAAAAAACCAGGAATACTGAAAATTAGTGAATCAATTCTTAAATATACTGTTTATATTATTAATCTGTTCTTATATTATCAACAATAATGTGCCTTTGGAGGTATGATAAATGATAAAATCATAAACAGTGCCAGAAAGATAACATATCATCAGTGTTAGTGATGTACCGATTATTCGATTGTAACCGAATCGATCATCAGTTACTTAGGCATCCGATAATGATGATCGATTATGAAAGTATATAATCGATCATCGGTTGCATGTAAATATGCACTTAATGTGCAAAATAGAAATAAACATGATTTTCCATGAGACCACACTTGTGAAAATGAACAAATAAACAAATTTATGTCAATTATAATTATTTTGATGTTGAAATGGCAATGGTATAAGACACAAGACAGGAAAGAATACCTGATTAATCAGTAATAATTCTAAGTTCAAGGCCTCAAACTCAGATTAACATACACATGTTATGTTTCATATTAACTAACCGATTATAACCGATGACTAATCGGTTACATCCAACCGATTGTAAATGATGATCACTGGTAAATTTCAACCGACTGCTCATCACTTATCAGTGTATTTTTAGACCACAGAATAGCCATTTTCTATTCAGGTATGCCAGATGTTTGAGCAATTGCACTTGTAAGATTTGAAAGATGTACGCTGAACCTCTAGACCACTGCTATTTATTGGTATTTTGTAGCATTTTTAACACTAAATAGGCATTACGTAATAACAACAACGCGCACACAAACTCATCAAGAGCTAAATAACAAGTCGAGATATGATTGATTTGAGGCGAAATATTAGTTTCATATTGATAAGATACAGTATTAAACCAGGCAATGTTAATTTACACGTGCGACAATATGGACTGCATATTTACTGATCCATCTTTAGTTGCGTTCAAATATGTTGTTATTTTGCCTCATAATAAATGGTAGTTAGTATACTATTTTCTCAAGTAGCGTTGTACTTCAGTGGATAGAGCACAGGACTTGAAATCAGAAGGTTGTGCGTTCGAGCCCCGAAAGAAAACTATTTTTTTTTTCTGTAAAAATTACTGTTACCTGTGTATAGGTACGATGTGCACTGGTCGATGTATGTACAGTAAATGATTTCCTGCGCCATATTTGCTCGCTTAAATACCCGATTTCGACATGAGCTGGTGAACATGAAGTTACAAATAAAGACGCCTACAAAGAGAAATCGATTGATATAGGGACTCTGTAGCTTTAAAGCATGTTCACATTCCCGTTCAGACCACCGAACCAGCATGACGTGTCCATCTACAACGGACTGAGGCTTGGTCAGCTTTTTCACTTACTTACTGACGATACCTACGACTCTTCAAGTAACACAAGCGATGTCGACACGTCCTGCAGGGAACTACCATCAACGTCAACCATCAACTTCGGGCCCTGTGGTCGTTACACATCGAACCATTGGGCCGAACGTTGTGTTGTTAGAACGTGACTATCACCATCGTCTACCATCAACGTCGGGCCCGGTGGGCTTTCGGTACAAGCTAGTCCAATCGAGCTGAACGTTGAAAGTGTAGTACTCAGGCAGTCCTGAGTACAGATACAACACGTTCCGATTAGGTATTAACCCCACACTAGGGTGGTACCGTGGCTCTTCTGAGGGCCGTTTCTTGGATTCTACTGAGACGTATAACCACCACGGATACAGACATAAACATCACGGGACTTACAACCAACAGGATTGACCTGCTTAGCGGTGACAGCGCAGAATTTCATATGCACGCGGATTGTCCTACTAGAGAGGCTTTAAATCTACCGTGCCCTGATTGGTCGGAGAGATTCTAAACATCTTTTCGAGCCGGAAATGGGATTGACCTACTTACCATCTTTGCAGTCATCCCATTCGTCGAAACAACAATCTACTTGGATCAACTTTAATCTTCTGCGACTTAAACTACTATAGATAATCAACGATGGATTTGTTCACCCACCTGCCATCAACTCAACTATTCTTCTGCAACTTATAATTAGCAAAATCTATGACAAGAGAGATGATTTTAATTTTGACATTGTCAATTATCCCCACTTGGATGGGGATGTTCCCCGAGCAACTTCTTATGGGGTTTATCTGTCTCAACTTATTCGTTTTTCTAGAGCTTGTATTCGAGTTGAAGATCTTAATATTCGTAATCTTTGTATAACTAAAAAGTTACTCAATCAGGGTTACCCTTACCATAAACTTCGTAAAACCTTTGCAACATTTTGTTATCGTAACCCTGATCTTCTTTCCAAATATAAATGTAATTTAAGGACTCTTCTGCGACAAGGACTATCACAACCTGACTTCTATGGTGATGTGATTTATAAACTTCGTAAGATTCTTGGTCATGATCACTTTCATACTATCTTTGTTAAACTTGTTAAAAAGTTTATCAAAAGAGGTTATGACCCTATCATTTTGCAACGTACTGCATGCTTTGTGGTGGACCCTTTTACAGTTCGCCACTATGCTTTCCTCTTTAATTGTACGATGACCGGACAGGCTGTGGACCCTATGATGACGCCTACCTAAAGCCCATTGGGACGGTGGCGTTTGATGTTTGTCCATGATCTTTCTTGTCGTGCCCTTAATGGTGTATTCTCTTACTGCTCTGGCTTCTGCCAAGTCATTGAGTACCTTCATTGTGGCTTTCTAGGCTATTGTTATTTTTGTATTATATTTACACGAGCATATTTGTGTTTTACTTATATTGCCTATTGATGCTGCCTTGTTGGTTAGAGATTAGATCATGGCGAGGATTTCTTTATTTACACTGTCCTGTTTTAATGGGATGACAGTAGGGTAAGTGTGAGGTTTGGTGCACCCTAGAACCGGTTTAAACCCCCAGTGGCCTACTTTGCCACTGACCGTTCCATGGCGGTAGCCCTATTGTCAACCCTTTTGTGTTTGTGATGTATTTTGCATTTTTTATTAATTTTGCCTTTTCGTTTGTCTGTTTGCGTGTTTGTTTTTGTGTTTTGTGGTTGACTGTCTTCTTGAATGCTGCGTTCCCTGTCCGATATTTCTATCCTTCTTTGTAATTTCCATTGGATCCGATTGATGTAACGACATCCGACGAACACTGGACTTAATCTTCTTTTGAAAAGCTCGCCAAAAGTCATAGTTGCCAATGGCGAGGATAAACAAACACTTCGACCACTACTAAAGTATGTATTCTTTCCTGTCTTGTTTCTTATCATGCTTATGGCATTTTATTTTAACAATAAAATAATTCCAGTTGATATGCGTTTAGCTGTGTATGATATTTTTGTATATGGTGTCAGGCTGGTATTATTTTGCTTCCGGGTCGTTACCCGCGAAAGTAGTACTTCTGCCATCTGGCTCCTCACAGAGATGTGGTGAACAATTTGAAATGGACATTTTGTGTACGGAAGTGAAATTTGTGAACAAACAAGTATATTGACAGGGGACCCCGGTTAAGATGTTTGATTTTCAGGACTTCTACAAAGTTCCAGATATGTGTACCTTAGTGTTGGAATAAATGACAACGGCTCGAAAACAGTGTATTTTGTTCTATTCTCAATGTACTGAAACATTACCAAACCGAGCCCATATGCTCATTTTCACAAGAGTACACGTGTATTTCACAAGAGTAACTCTTGTCTCTTGGAAACTTGGCACAGAAGTACCAGTGGTTAAAATTTCTCCACCCACCGATTTACGGTACAGAATAACTAATAGTAGATATATATATCACTAAAGTGCGATGCGTTTTCATTTAATCATGGTATTTTAGATTATCGATACTGCAGTAGCTTTTAAAGTTTAGGTAGATCTACTGTTACCTTGACTTTCGTTATCCAGCTGGAAGTAATCGGCCGCAATAATCACCAACGGTTGTTTACCTACTAATGACGTCACATTAACGATGAAGTCTGGTAACCTGCCAACTGAATGGACTAGCTCCAACGCGAATAGAGGTGGGCCGGATACCAAACACATGGGAGTTAACTGCGTTTGGAACGAATACAGACATGACCTCCCCTTAACAAGGGAGTTAAGTTTGTTTGACTAAGGGAGTTAACTGTGTTTTGACTTTTTTACCACGTTTTTTTCCCTGTAGTATTTGCTACTCGCGTTACCGTAGAGCTCGCTTGCGCGCGCGTCGCTTCGCGACGCGAGCTAGGCTCGCTATAAATGTCGAACAGCACATAAAGCCTACAGGTCAGCTTAAATTGACTTTATGTGAAAACAAATTGACAAAACTGTGTAAATAAAAGTACATTCTATGAAAAGGAAGTCTCTAACAATGAAGTCCACATCCAGAGAAATTAGGAAAAGATACAATTTTTGCTGTAAGGTTGAATAAAAGGCAAGAAATGAAATCACAAACATAAAATGTTTGACAATATGGCTACCGACTTGGAACGGTCACTGGTAAAAAATGGCCACGTGGTTTTAAACCAGGTTCAAGAGTGCTTTAAATTTCACTCTTACCCTATTGTCATCCAAATAAAACTGGACAGTGTAAATAAAGATATCCCCGTCAGGTTATATTCTCTAACAAACAAGGCAGCATTAATAGGCAATATATCTAAAATACGTAAATGATCATGTATAGATGAATTAAAAAAGTCAAAGCATAGACATCCATAAGTACTCAGTGACTTGGCAGAAGCCAGAGTAACAAGAGAACAAACAGTTAAGGGTACGAGAAGATAAGATTTAAGACAAACATTAAACGCTACCGTCCTTTGAGGATTTAGGCAGACATCATCATGGGGTCCACAACCTGTCCCGTTATCGCAAATCAAAGAGAAAAGCATAGTGGCGAACTCTAAATGGGTTAACCACTAAACATGCAATACGTTGGAAAATCATGGGGTCATAACCTATTTTAAAAAACTATTTAACAATTTTAATAAACGTTTGTAAAACACATCACCCTAGAGGTCATGTCGTGATAGTCCTTGTCGCAGAAGAGTTCTTAAATTCATAATTATGTTTTAAAGGTAGATCAGGGTTACAATAATAAAACTGTGCAAAGGTTTTTTGAAGTTTATGGTAACGGTATTGTACAAATGTTACGAATATTAAATCCTCAACACAACTACAAGCTCTGGAAAATCGAATTTATTTGCTTTACTGTGTTTTTATCAATCAAGTTGGATGATAATGCAATTCTTACTCTGTTACAGTCAGTATGTCATACAGTGGCATACTGTTCATACAGTGCATACTGTCTTACGCATTCAATGTTAAATCAAACGCATACTTAAAGGAAATACAGCTCGACGTATAGGTACATGTACAGCTCTATGTATGTGAGAGTTTAAAGGAGAATGACGGATATCTTAAGCCTGTAGTTTGTATCTGAACGTCATTATAAGGCCACATTACCTAGCTTTCAACGTTAATATGCAGTAGGAACGCCACGGACCTATAACATATGGGTTCTGTTCGCATTTTTATTCCGCGAACATGGACTATTTCTTTGTATTTAACAGACTATTTTACGAATTTGCAATTAAAACAGACGCCATTTGTTTACACCCGAAAGGCGCTTCAGAATTGGGCGCGCTACGTCGGCGAGCACTACAGGTACATCTGGAGTCTAAAAGTACTCGTACAGTTTTCCTTACCGTGAATTCTGTAAAAAAATAATACATTACCGGACGAAATAATTTAGTGTATTTATTTTAATATATATTTATACTCTGCTTTGTGCATAGCCGAACTACATATCTGGAGGCATATAACTAAGTATTTTCCGACGTATATTTATAATGAGATAATAGTTCATGTTACCAGCTGATTAACCGATTTATTGACAATTATAGATAGTATAAAACAACACGAAGACCACATATTAAAGTTTATTTTAAAGTAAAGGAATATTACCAATAACTGTTCTTAGTTGAAAAACTCATCTTTCAAACTTGACTAGGGCACGTGGTGAAAGAATTAACAGCTGCTCGTCATATGAATAACATTGATAGTATTCAAAAGAGCCAGAGCGCTGTTTTTTCACATCGTATACGCGATCGACTCATTTTATATTTTGTCCTTGAAAACTTAATTTTAAGGTCACCAAAATGAAACTGATCTAAACATGGTCTTACATTACACGTTTCAAGATGTATGATTATTTATTTTAAATAGAGTCTTTTTCACCAATTTTCTTCAAGTAATGTAAACAAATTAAAAGTAAGTTAAAAAGTACATCAACACGAAGGTAAAAATAATTTGAATCTAGCCCAATTCATGTTCAATACCTGATCTGTAGTTCCCAAGGTTGACAATATCACTCCTGGGGAATATGTACACTGCGGGAACAGGTTTGTGCATAGTACGAAAGGTAGGATCAATGCAGTTTGTAAACAAACATTGACGATTTTTTTGTGTGTGGCTTATCATGGCACTGCGACAATTTCAGAGACAAATAATACTTGGAATTATTAAAGTAGTACCCGATACTCATTCCTACCTTTTCATTATCGTAAATTGTGTTATTTATTTCTACCTAAGGAGAAAACATTAATATGCAATTTAAATGTGTTTTTTCTACCCAACATGTTAAAACGTAGAAAAACACTACCAACTATTTCAAAAATTATTAATTAGGTGCCTAGGAATAACACAAGAAGACGTTTGTAGACGTTTGATTTATCTTGATGTGTGCAAATGTGTAAAACAGATCTCGAGAATTAAGAGTAGATTTACAGTTACCCTTACATATATTCTGCTTCACGAAATAACCTCTTGTAGAGAAACCAGTATTCGAATGTTGACTTTTTAAATTTAGTTTTCAACATTTTTAACGTTACAACATAGCCTGAGTTTGTTTTTTGCCTTTATTCCGGGGCCTACGTTATAAAAATTATGTAAATTGCTTTACCTGTGAGATGTTATCATTGAAATAAGTTCCTGCTCTGCAACCTTTCCTAATCTGCATTTTACTTCCCATACACTACCCTATCTCTCACTCAATCGCACTCGTCGCGCAGTCGCACTCATCCCAAATTCCCATACGATTACCAAAACACAACTAATGAAATACCTGCTTTTATGTTTTGATATGTTGGTTTCATACAAGGGCCTCATCAACTGAAACACTTGAATACCACCGTTTTCTCATGCAATTATATTTCTAACAGTGATTTTCAGTTACCTATACAAATAACTCTCAAGCCTGCACCGCAATTACAAACCTAGAGGGAGACGTGATGAAGGATGACGTTTACCATTGGACATGCCTCCGCCGGGGAGCAAAACCATTATCGACAAAGGTCTGCTGCTTTAAAGAGCAATGTCTTATCCACTGAGCTACCGATATCGCTTAACATATATATGTTGATAAGTAATCGTGGTATCATAGCGAACCCATATTTTTCTGTAAAATGTGAACGTTCATTGTTTTTTACGCCGAATTAGTTAATATGCACATCTTTTCCTCATTGTGAATCATCTTGTTAAATATCATTACACTCCATGAAAACTATGGGAGAAGAAAGACTACATAAACAATGTTCAGGACGGACGGACACGTCCAGCCTTTATGCCCCCTCACCATTCAATAACGGGGGCATATACAATTAACCTTTAATCAGAAATTCAATAATGTATTTAAAATATAATCCAAGATTTGTATTTTAAATTACAAGAAATCGAAACAAGTGTGAAAAAACACACCGCCAGTATGTTATATCGAAATAAATTAGTCACTGTTACCATATTATTAAAGGCATTATATATACCATAACAAGCATACTTGTACCTTCAATTTACGAGTTAAAGGTACACACGACACTCTTGAAAAAAGTTATAACGCATCTATCACCTCGATTTTGCAATCTAGTATCATTTTGACTTTAAACCTATACATTTAATTAAATAATCTATTAGCGTGTTTAAACAATATCAATATTGCAGGGTGTCTCTTTGATGACGCAAATAATAATATCTCTTATTTAAGTAATGATACTTTTATTGACAGTACTATAGTTCATATATATGTAAATGTGTTTATTTAAGTGTAAACAAAGTTAAGCTCATATAGTCTGGGAGATGAGATGACATTTTTATGATTTTAATTCACCTAAGATTCTGTAAATTCAATTTCCCTAGATGTCAAACAGGGGTGATGTAGAAGTTACACTCATACGATAGACAACAGGGGAAATAACTCGTTACCCTCTTTCATGTAAATATGGACTATAATGCATGCACAATGACAAAAAATCATGTTTTATATGAAAATGGTATTTATTACTATGTTAACCCAATTTTAAAAAGAATTTTGTAATACACATTTCCTAATCGGTAATTTATTATTTTGATTTATATATTTGGTACTTTTTGAGCGTAATATATACACTACTCAACTTATATAATCGGTCACCCAGGTTTTTTGAAAATAACACGAATACTAAAAACTGGAAAATACCGAAACACATACCAATAATTTATTACTTTTGTCAACAAGGTTTTAGTCCAATCAATGCAGATTAAGTTTTATAAATCGCTAGCGATATTTGTTAAACGACGCCAGTTAAAATTTCAAATGAAAATATGAATTATTTAAGAAATAGAACATCATTTACCGTGAATGATCGTCTAATATATCACGGTTTGGAGTTCAATTGTAAACAACAATTTCACGAGCCCGAAGGGGTATTATAATACCCCTAAAATGCGAAAATAGTGCACACAACTGAACTATTTTGCATTGCTTTGCTTATTCTCCTAACGTTGCAAATAATACAGTGATATATCGTTGAATATAACGAGATATTTTAAACTAGGCTATATAGTGCAAGCATTTTGTTCATCATGTGTACACTATACTCTTGTCACAAAATGATCTTGGGTAGAGCGTATTGGTCGTACATAGCTCTTGTTAGCACTCGACGACATTTGTGAATTACATGCTAATACATTGTCCAGTTGAAACATAGTCACAATTCGCTTGATATATTCATGTTCCGTGGGAAAGCGAGAATTTTCATGACGTTTTTGGCGGAGCTAAGTCAGGGCCGTTCAATAAGTTTATATGTGCGTTAATGCCTGTAAAATTATTTTACAATTTATCTCTCTAAAGGGCAAACTTGTTTAAGGGTCTTTTCGTGCAGATATGAAAATTTCTTCTGTTGCCACGTGTGTCACGGAATGAACGTGGGAAATGATTGCTTGGGCGGGACGTTGGATTATAAAGAGCATTGTTTTCTAGAGTAGTGGCCGTAAGTATTGAGAGTCGCTTTGCTTGGAGCAGTCCTTTGAAAATGGTGAGATGTAGTCAGTATATCTATTTTATGAAATTTTATTGTACATTTGTATTCATTTCGATTCGCCATTTGGTCTAGTGATGTTGTTACATCCGGTCAACTTTTATATGTTTCTCAAACATTAACTTGATACAACTAGCATATGATATATAGAACGGTGAGATGACGTATACATGGTTAAACGTCATAGCTAGAGAGTGGCTCATATATATTTACTAGATAACGATTTGTTTGTGTATCGATGGTTGTATAATATTGTTGTGTTAATGAACCGAAGTCTAAAAGTATATATCGTTACAGCCTAAGCCTCCCGGAGTGGAGCTAAGCCTTTTGGTTGTGTATGCCCTCTATATGATTCAGCATATAACGTAATGAGGGGGTGGAGACGGTCCCCGTACCTGGACAACATGGTCTTGTGTTACATATTGATTACATACCCCGGGACACGTGTGTGGCCCGTCACCAGACGTCACTGGAGGAACATCGCCATACAACCCAGTTGGAGGCTAAGCATCGCGTCATCAACCCTTATAGAAGGCATTTGATGACAATCAACGTTCATTGGAGTCGCGCATGATGTTCATCAACTCACGCACATCAAATACATCGCGTTAGATCATAATTCTTTGTAACGTTACTTATCATAAAAATTGCTGTGACTTCAACAACACGTTCGTGTCCTCTATAGACGGTCGACGTATTCAGTATTTGTGATAATACTATGAACATCTTGTACGTTCATGAGAACAGTTTTTGTCATCTTTCATCCTTATATTCGTTTGTTTTTCTTTGATAAGTGTATATATACTCTATAACTCTATTAAATTAAGGGTTAACTATTTAAACCAATTGAGCGATGAGTTTACGTGTTTACTAGGTGTGAGACAAGGAGAATGTTTATCTTCCTTTTTGTTTTCTATGTTTTTGAATGACATTGAAGATGAGTTTATACTAAACGGGTATGAAGGCATTGAGGTCGATATGATTAAATAGTTTATTCTGTTATATGCTGATGATATTGTAATATTTTCGGAAAGTGCCGAAGGTCTACAAAAAGGCTTTGATATTTTATCAAATTATTGCTCCAGATGGAAGTTGATCGTTAATACGGCCAAAAATAAAGTTATGGTTTTCAGAAAAGCAGGTTTATTGCCAAGAAATATGACATTTATTTATAATGATATGAATATAGATATAGTAAACGCTTTTACGTATCTTGGCATTGTGTTCACTCAAGGTGGTTCGTTTAATGAAACACAGAACATGTTGGCGGGTCAAGCGCTGAAAGCAGTGTTTATGTTAAACAGATACCTTTATAAAATTACTGACATATCAGTAAAACACAAATTAGATTTATTTGATAAACTTATAAAACCTATTTTGAATTACGGTGCGGAAGTGTGGGGTTTTTCTACAGGACTTTGTGTTGAAAGAGTACATACGCAATATTGCAAAAGCATTTTGCATGTAAAGCGATCTGCTCAAAATGATTTTATCTACGGGGAGTTAGGGAGAACAGCATTGATTACACATAGATATGTATTAATAATAAAATACTGGTTAAAAATCATTTACTCTAATGAAAATAAATTTATTAAATATGTATACAGCATGCTTAGAACTGATGCCGAGGTAATGCCAAATAAAACGAATTGGGTTACATTGCTAAAGACATTATTGGGAAATCTTGGATTGTTTGATGCATGGCTATATCAGGGAGTTGGAAATAGCGATATATTTTTAAGCCTGGTAAAACAAAGATTACATGACAATTTTGTACAGAATTGGCATTCACGTTTAGAACAGTCAAGCAGAGCTATTTTTTACAGAAACGCAAGTGATACTTTTAGTCTTAAGCATTATTTAACCTGTATAAATATACCAAAATTTAGACAAGCGTTATCCAGATTGAGACTTTCCTCCCATAATTTAGAAAATGAGGCAGGTAGATGGCATAGACCATTAAGTATACCATTAGATGAAAGAAAATGTAGAGTTTGTAACAAGATAGAAGACGAGTATCATTTTATAATAGAGTGCACAAATTATAATGGTATTAGATTAAATTATATTGATAAATATTATTGGAAAAGGCCCAGCATGCTGACATTTTTAGAGCTAATAAACATGCTAAAATAAAAAATATTGAAAAAACTTAGTGTATTTGTATACAAAGCATTTGAAATCCGAAAGGATATTATTTTCCAATAACTAATCATTACAAAAGTTTTAAAGTGTGTGTAAGTATAGGGAAATATCATGTTGTAACGTTGTTTTTTATTTTATTTTTAGACATAGAATATATGCAATTATTGTATATACACATCTGCATTATCTATGCATTGTCTTAAAGTTTGGTTTCGCTTTGTATTTCATAATAAACAATACGCAATATATACTCAGTTGCATTGTATATGCAAACACTTTTGGTTATGTTTGATTGTGCTATGATATATAGATTCACTTAAATTAATATCCTAGACGATATATTGTGCCGCCACATGTATTTTGTTGTAATCGTCATGATTTATGTATCATTTGTTTATTTAGTGCTTGAAATCTTTATCAGATGATATATATAAATATATATATAAATATATATATATTTATATAAACTGAAAACATGATAGTTACATATTGCATTTAAATACATGTCTTTATCTGTTTATAGTCATGTGTTTGAAACATATATAAAACAATATTCATAATACGTAAAATAGAAATGTAAAATAAAATAAAATACAAATATTTACAAAGCAATGTCAATGGAATGTGAATTTTAATCTTTCGTGGGCTTACTCATATTTTGTATTACATAGTGAAAGACTGTGTGTATAAAGTAAATGATTTAATGATATGAAAATATTTATACCATCTTCTCCATATGTACATTTGTTTATGTTGTTTCATTTAGTATTACCTGTCATTGTATTGTGTTAACTATTTGTATCCTCACAGGCCTTAAGGCCTATTGGAATTTTGAATAAAACATATAATATATTTAACATATTTAAAGTTGCATTAAACTTATGTAAATGCAGTCATCGACATTGATTCTTTCCTGAGTTAGTTCCAACCACTATGGTCATATTGCGACAACTAGCGTAATATATACATATCGTATACAACCAGGAACGTTCAGTCTGTCCAAAATAATTTTGCTGCCTTGTTTGTTAGAGAATGTTACCTGGCGGGATAACTTTATTTACATTGTTTCGTTTCATTGGGATTAAACTAGGGTAAGAATGAGGTTTCGTGTACTCTAGAATGTGATTTAAACACCAGTGCCCGTTTTTTTGCCATTGACCGTTCTAAGGCGGTAGCACTATTGTTAACCCGTTTATGTTTGTGATGACATATCTTGACTTTTATTTATTTGTAATTTTTGTCTGTTTCTCTGCATGTTTTTGGTTGAATGTTGCCCTTGAATGCTACATTATCTGTTCGACTTTTGTATCTACTTTTCTAGACTTTACTGGTGACAAAATACACAGTTTGATTTGGACGCATATTTAATAAAACAGAATACCACATCGTAATGGTCTGTTCCAGATTGCATCCCTAAGTCTCACTAAGGACTTGTAACTCAAATATTCAATCCGCCCCCATTCCAACCTGGAAAGTTAAAATTACTCGCACACAGACGCATTTCACTTCGCCTATCACGAGATAATTACCCACCACCACACCAACATCACAGTCCTCGGATTTTTATTAACCTCCCTCTCCCGTTTTTATCTAAGGAATTCTACACCCCTCTAGAAAAGATACCTGAACCAGAAGTTGTTTTCCCTCTTTACCACATCACTTCCTGCTATTTTTATCAAGTAGCTCTCTGCTTTTCCACCCCGTCACCCGGCCGAAAATAGTTTCCTACCTAGATTTCTTTAACCCCCAAAGCAAACTCACTTCTAATGAGAATACCCAGCACCTTTTGAAATAACAATACACTTTTCAAGTTCCCCCTTCCCCACCCATAAGAACAATATTATTCTTTATCTCATACCTTTTGTTTATCCAGTACACCTCTGCTCACTAAAGTGCTTTTTTCACTTCCCCCCTTTTTACCAAAGTAAAGCTACCTTTGACCAAGATCCACGCGGAAAAATCACATCAGTTATCAAGAGCCACAAAAATCCTCATTCTCGAGTGCTTTTTTGGGATTCCGCCACCTGCACACAAACACACATACACACATACATCTCTCGAATATCGAGTACTTTCCTGGGATTCCCCATCCCACCCTTTTTTAAAAACTGTATTATCCGCACCTTTTTCACCAAGGGTAGCTTACTTTTGACAAAAGATCCGGCCTAGTCAAGAAATAAATCACTAATACATACCCAACAATTTTATTTCATCCTCAGATCCCCTACCAAAACAAAAACCACCTCATTTAGCCTTTTTTACCTAATGTTGGCTACTTTTGACAGAGACTCTCCTAAATAAAACAAGAACCCTCCTACCCCACAATGAAATATATAGCTGTGGTTCACCCAACCAGCATTGGGTCTCCTTTACCTAATGCAGACAACTTTTGAAGAAGAGTTGCCCACTATAAAATTATTGAATGTTGTTAAATAGTTCATCAGCGCATTTAGATTTTTTCAAGTAGGTATACATGTCAAACTGGAAATGTAGCCTTCAAATAACACAGTCAACCATACAATTGCTGTGGAATGTTAAACAACCCGAGAGAAATGAGAAGAATACTGGGGAATTTAGGAACCCTGCCCTACTCTTACCGATAACATTCCGATGGTTCCTAACATGCTCCGAGCATAGACACTTGACCACCTAGTGTCTTGAAGGAGGCTCGAATTTGAGTCCCCCGTTGACAAGTCCATCGGTCTATCCAATGGGCACCTCCAGCCCCATCACTATATAATCACTGATCAAGAACAATAAATCACTTGCCCAGTATTAACTGACCCTTCCTCCTTGATTAGTTGTTATCCCCATGTTTTACCTAAGAAAGGCTATTTTTGACGAAAGACTGTCCTGGAGAAATAGCGCCAAGTTCTCCATTATACCCCACCCTCTCTGATGCAAGTAGTTTCCGTCATTTCTTATCAACACCATCATTACCTGAATATTCTCACCTAAACTAAGGAAGGCTACTTCTATCGAAGACCCCACTCCTCTAGACAAATCAGTTATAAAGAAACGATCCCATGTAGCTTTCTTAAGTACCCCCTCCCACACCCCATCTCTCGGATTTCAGTTTATCGAGATCTTCCTGTTTTACTCGCATTACAAAATGAATTGAATTGAATGTTGTTTAACGGCTCATCAACATAGTATAGGTTATTTACAGCCGCCCCAGAGAGAGGGTAAGGATACATAGGAATCCGGGAACCTACCCTACTCTTATTATCGAATAGATTCCTATGGTTCTTTAACGTGCTCGGAGGATAGACCGATACACGGGACCGCCCGGTTTACGTCCCCATCCGACGAGGCTAAGGGTAAGTGTCTTGCTCAAGAACACACCAACGGAACTCAGTGGCACCACGGAGGATTGAACCCGGAGCCTCCGGTTACAAATCCGCCGCGCTGCCGACTGCGGCACGCCAGCCCTCCATTACAAAATAAATACGCGATATCACACTTATTCGAATACGATATCTCATATATTCATTTTGAATGTGTGATATCAAACATTCGAATATTAAACAATATTTCTTTTTAAAGTAGGTGCTATTTCATATTCCAATACTTGATATCACATATTTTGATGAAGTGATATCACCCTTACAATTCTGAATGCCGAATTGGTGATATAATTCATTCCAATGTGTGAATATGGGATAGTAGTATGCAGTAAAAACGAAATATATCTTTGTTAAATTCATAGGTGTGTGTGTGTGTGTGTGTGATTTCAAAGTAAAATGGCGCCCCAAAATAAGGAAGCTTATGCTTGACTTTCAATTGCAACTTGGGCTTTTCAGGAGGGATGCAATATCAAAAACAGTCAGAACGGCAGCGACTCTTATATGGTTTTCATAATTGGTAAGGTAGCGATTGAACAGTTTCTTTTGGGTTTTTCACTTCAATAACGCAATCTTATAATTACACATGGTAGCAGTGAACAGTTTATCTGTGTTGTAATGCACGCTAACGCACTCGCATCCCTTACATGTTAACAATTGCATTTTGTGCTGATGTCTAATTCTAACATGTCGTGCTACAAAGATGAATATGTAATCAATATGTAAAGCATGTCAAGGATTTGACCAGAACGAAGCGAGGTCGTCCACATTGATTCAAAATGTTTGGTAGGAAGAACTGATGGTAAAAACTGGGAAGAACTTGTCTGGTAATAAAAAACGGTCTTGGCATGTTTACGTCTTCGTGACAACATTTCTTTTCAATATTGTTTTAACACACGTGACTTGATCTGTTATTATGTTAAACATTGTTCCCAGTTCCTAACCAGATATCTTCGCAGCTATTTTACGCTTGCGTAAAACCGTGCTTGTTGATAATTTGATAGTATTTCTGCATATTCATGACTTTTTGTTATATTTGAAAGTTGCTTTGATATGTTTATGTGTACGTCGCAACATGAGTTTTATATATTGAGACACACAGTTATCACTTAGCACTAGTTATAAATAATTATGAAATATTTTGTTCACATTCGTAGTCATATTTATTAAAACAGAGTATGATAATGGACCTTTGCAAATGGGCGAAAACGACACATACGAAATATTGCAGTCTCGGTTTGATTGAGACTATTCATGAGCGGTAGTGAAATATGCTAACTACCGCTCACGCCCTCTAGCCCCGGGTTGAGCAGAACTCAATATTAATAAAATCAATAGTACAAAATTTTAACCATCCCGAAGATGGCATGCATATGGCGGTGGACATGAAGATTAATCTCCCCCATGTCGTACGGCGTATGGTCCCAGTATCTAATAAAAATCTATGCCCCGAAGAGCGAAATAAACATAATGGAATTTAGTTGGGAGCAGCGGTTATGAAGCCTGCATATCACAAGTAACAGTCAAAAGACTAAATTAAAAAGCAGACAACATATCCTATAAGTGGTTAAACAATACCCAGAGGCTTTAATCGGTCGGAGTAGTGGAACCACTGAATCGAAATTTAAGTAAGAATAACAGTACTGATTGCAAGCGCGGGGAGACGTTTTACTGCCCCCACACTGCACAAGCAACGCCACTGTGCTATAAAAAAGAGTATGAACATCAATATTTCATTATTTAAAACACAAAGTATATTATCTTTATAGAAAAACATGACGCATTTTGTCAAAACGAATGCTTACATGCGGAGGGTTATGAGTTATCTCCCCTGTTTTGATGGGTAAGCTCATTGTGTCATTACTACATCACTTCTTTAGGAAATCCACAGACATTGAACTTTCAAATAAAATAACATGTGTCCTTTATAACTGATGATGATTTAAACCTAGAATATAATTCATCGCCCTGCCTGAATGTTAAGAATAATGGTAAATCTATATTAAATAGGAATTTTACAAAATTACCCATTGATAATGAACGAAATTCATTTTATATCAAAACGAAACTTGCTCATCGTTTGGATCAAATACCCTTTTTTGCAATTTTAAACATCGAACGTTGCAATCATAGGTCAAACTATGCCAAAGTATGCATATGCATACATAGGTGATCGATTTGGAAATGTATTCTGATGCATGTGTAAGTATTACAACTATTGTATTAAAGGTTTTACCCCACTTATGGACTGTTACCTTCACGTTGTAACGGGATCGTCAATCTCCTGCAACTGTAACATGGTGTGTCTATGCCCAACTTGTCTAGTAGCTGAGATGCGATACCAAAGACAGTTCGATGTATATCGTTGTTCCTTTATTTTGTTTTATCTTGCGTTGACGTTTTAAAAATATACAAAATCCTGTGTAACTAGCTATTTCACACCGTATTAAATTACATAAAGACACACTTATCACTTAAACTATATATACATGACCGTTTAGGAAATGTGTATAACAAAATTTCCTTTACACATGTTGTATACATAGACTATCTTACATGAGTACTCATTCATTATTACATTTATTAAACGAGTTGGCTAACGAGTTTAATAACGGGGTTAAAACAGGGTGCACCAAAGCTCACACTTACCCTATTGTTATCCCAATAAAATGGGACAGTTTTAATAAAGATATTCACGTTATATTCTTTAACAAACCATGCAGCATTTATAGGTAATATAAATGAGTATGTATATATGAATATTAAAACAATAACAAAAGCCTAGCAAGCCTGTTACTTACAAACTAGACATGATTTCTTGAAGGCAAAATTTATTTACTTTTTGATAAGAGACACTAGTATTAGCCGTCCCCTGTTTGATAAAAAAGCACACAAAAAAACAATAACAAAAACCTCATTCTTTAGTGTTTTAAATAACATATACAACCGGGTAACACAATTCACTAGTTTGGTTCATTCATTTGAATGCAACTTGTTTTGATTCAAATAAGCAAGCAGAAAATTTAGATTGATGCATTATTGCAATCTATTTAGATAAAAGAAACTGGGCCAGTTGTTCAACAAATTTAACCAGATATTCCCTGTTAAGTTAACGCAGAATCGTCAGTAACTATCCGTTAAATCCCCGTTTAATGTTTTCGTTAATCAAAAGCTGTTGTTCAAATATTTTTC